>JAAGAY010144655.1:0-21391 GCA_011801015.1 Ardeotis arabs | reverse complement strand
TCACAGGTATAAGATACGTTCTGTCTAGAAATATAACCTTGCATTTAGCAATATCAGAATATATGTTCACTGCAGCCCCTATTGTCAAGTAATTCAGATCATTCTGTAAAAACTGACTTGTCCCTGTGCACCAATTTGTGTCACCTGCAAAATTCATGTGATGATTTAATATATGCTTGACTCTGGATCGTTGACAAGGATTAAGACTTTCACAGCACCCTCCTAGGAACTCGTACCAACTTTGCAGAAGTTTATGACCTTTTGGGGACATTATATCCCCAGCAAACTATTTCAGTGAGGGAACTCAAAGATACCAAAGGACTATATATCAAGTAAACCAGAAAAAAAAGAATGATATGCCATTTGGGAAAGGCATACCCAACTTGACTATGAAAATTATTTCTGTCACTTCTGCCCAGGGTGAATGAGGGACTCAAAATGGTAAAGAAACCCTCCTCAGTGAAACTCAGTCCTCACAGAAATATGCTGAAAGAATGCCACTTAAAATCCATACTGTACAGTAAAATGATAAATCAAGAGCAATGCGATGGAGTTAACATGGAGAATTCAAGCTTGACCATAATATGGAACTTATGTAAAAAATAAAGGAGACGATAATAAATGTGGAATTGAAAGAACTAAGTTTTTGGTTCATAAGTTTTGCTTTAGAACAAAACACAGATGCCCAGCCTATCTCCAAAGAAACTTTACCTAATTCCACTCAGGAGTCAGCCTGCTCCACTGCCTGTATGGGCGCATCCCTGGCTCTACAAGAGTTTTGCGTGCAGGGGAAGGAGATCCTGCAAGCCCAGGCAGGTGATGGGCATTGCCTCATACCAGGACCCAACCCAGCAGAGAGAACTGGGTGACCACAGGGCTCAGAAAGAGGGGCAACAGGTAGAGTGTAAATAAGAGGCAACATGGAAAAGTTACAGCAGGAGACTTCAATGCTCAGGAGGGACTTGCTATTCCCAGGCTATTTGGAAGGGCTTTCCCCATCCACCTTCCTCTCTCCTCACTCCTGGATGCCAGCAAAGCTGAAATCTGGCTACACACCTGGAGAAAGAAATGGGAAGAGTGTTTCTAGCACAAGCTTTTCTCCATTGCATCTGGCAGACCAGCCCCAAAAAGGACATTTCTAGCCAGCTATACTGACAACCTGCCGGTGGAAGTCAAAAATAGTGGCAGAGGAGCCAGATGCTTCTGTTGTTAGGAAGAAAACCACGTTCCCATCCTTGCTGGAAGCCATGACCACCATCAAGCGGCCTCCTCATCCAACCCTCAGCAAGTCATCCTCTCTCAATTCAAGGCAAAACAAGCCACTAAGCATTGCTGGTGCTGCCCGAGGAAGCCAAGGGGCCATGCTCTGCATGGATAGAGAAGCTGGAAAGATGGCCGCAGTGGTCTGGATGTACTCCCTGGTGCAGGGTCCTCGGGGCTGGCCACAGGGCTAGAGAGAGTCACAGGCAGCGGCCAAGGTTCAGGTGCTGAAGCTCGCCAGAGCAGGTCTTCTTGGCCAGACTCATGTGGAGGAGGAAGGGTTGTGGTTCCAAAGGAGAATGCAGCAGTGTTTCTTGCCAAACCTGACAACTCTTGGCCGGTGCTGATGTGGCAGCATCATCAGCAGGGGTTACCATGACATCTGACAGGGAGGAAAACCCATCAGAGGGTCATTGTTAGTCCCTCACGCCTTTTCCTCTTCAGGGGGCCTGGAATAGATTTTAATGTTCTGCATTTTCATGTCATAAGCCAGATTTTACGCAGTGAAAGATCCCCTGCACTTGCTTGCTGCGAACAATGAAATGCAGGGGCTTTGTTTGCATTTTGGCATCTCTCGGTGGCAGATTTCCCTAGCAACTTTGATGCAATGTCTGTGCGAGTTATTGGGGGTGGATGTTAGCACACAGAGAGGAGGTACTGTCATCTTTGACCAAATGTCTTTAATCAGGGTTACTGAGAAAGATAACAGGATCAGCTCAGTTTCTCCTGAAAGCAACTCAGTCTGGGTTGTTGTAAGCACGGAAAGTGGAGGAGTGGCAAATTTATCAGAAAAGTTATACCCTAGGACGAGACAGTGACAGCAGCAATTGTTCAGCCATTGATCTCCACCAAAATATGTGGGAGTAGACTAAGTCAAGACCCAAAATAGCTAAAATGCACATTCCCAGTTACAACCGGGATGTGCAGCCAGTTCACATAAGGGTCCTACAGACAGCACGGGTGTGGACAGGTATGTGTCTGCAGGAAAAGCCCACCAGTATCCACAGCAAATATTTCCACCCCAAAGTCACTGATCCTCACCCCTGCAAAGCCCCACTGCTCTCCTCAGGAATGGGGAAGTGGGACGCTGGGGGGGAAGGCTCGATCCTGTGAACCGGCTCAGTGGGGAAAACACAGCTCAAGTGCAGCCAGGGGAAAAGATTTGTCCATATAAATAAAAAAAATACGAAAACTGTAACTCAGGACCCATGACTTTGTTGAGGACAGTGGGAAGAAAGGAGGGGAAGCTATCACTAACAAGCATTTTTAACTTTCCTGTGTCTTAACTGAAGATATAAGGCTGAAAAATTTAACGGGAAAGTCCTGTTTCCAAGTGTTTAATTAGGTGTTGGCATACAATATGCATTAAAGGTTCGTATATTTTAACCACTGCACAGAAAACTCAATACACCTGAAATATAACCTACCTCTGTGAACAGCACATCTTCCATCAGCTCCTTGCCCCATCCCTGCCATGACACCCTTAGCGGATGGGAGTGATGGGGGCTGCAGAGGGAAACCAACTGGCACAACCCACCTGTGACCAAAGGGGCTTGGGTGGCTCCAGGGACCAATGGCACAGCCAGGTCCTCCTGAGAAACCACCAGCAAAGTACCCCAGAGAGAGGCGTGGAGGTTTGCAAAGCATAGCTGTATGTCTTTCCACAAAACCCAAGGGCATAAATTGTCTGAAGGCTGTAAATACGTATCAACATTTTAAAGAAGAACTACAATTTGTGAAATAAAAAAAAAAATCCTCACCTGGAAAAATATTTCCCACCTGTTTGGTGTATTCACGACCCATGGTCAATGTCCCAATCACAGCCATCAGGACAGCAAAAAAGTGGAAGGAACAGGCCTATAACAAGCCCATGTTGCAAAAGCTTAGCCTTGGAATCATGAAACCCTGAAGCAAACAGATGAGGGGCTAAAGGGCGGAATTGCTTTCTACCACTTGGTTTGTTCTTTCACCACTGCATCCTAGCAGAGGAACTCTACCCAAGGGCTTTGGTTGTTTCATTTTAATTTCACGTATCCCTGCTTTTTCAGTGGCCAAGTCAAGAGGGAACTGATTTTCAGAAAGTGCCAAACCCTTACCCTTGAACTTTAATCCTGTTTGAGTTATTAGAGCAGCCGGAGCACCTAGCAACTTATAACAACCTTGGCGTGAGGCCACACCTAAGGTCTGAATGAATTTTTAAAAGACAAACCTTCTGGCGGAGGAGCAAGTGTGGGAAAGAAAAATGAGGCACATTGCTGGAGCCATGCCGTGTTAGAAGACTCTTATAACAAAGCCTACAGTAGAAGTGTGGGGTTTTTTACATTTTTTCTGCATATTTGCTTGCAGAAACTGTTTGCCAAGCCACCCAGGGACTTGATGGAGCAACCATCAAGCCCTGAGCATCCCACAGATGAGGGGGACCATTCTTCAAGCACAGCCATAAAAATGCCTCAGCCATCAGCAGCCACGGTGTACTGGAGTTTATTCTCATTTGCAGCGGTCAGCCTTGCTGTTCAGATGACACTGCGTTCGAATAAATACGCACCGGGATCCCTGGATTTCTCAAGCCGTCACCGTGTAAGCAGCACTTCAGTCTAATGGAGCATGAGCATCCCTGGAAGCACAGCTCTGGGCATGCTGCGGCCACCACAGCCCTCCAGCCTGAGGCAGATGGGGACCCTGGAGCTCACAGACATGTCTCCAGGTGAGATGGGGAAGAGGGCATCCATACTGCGTTGTTTTCCTATAGGCAAAGCAAGTTTGGGACCTGCAGCACCCAACAGCGCCGTGCCCAGGCATCAGCGCAGCCCCCTGAGAGCAGGAGCTGGAGGGGCCATGGGACCAGGCAGGGAATAATAAAACTCAACCACCCTTTTAATTTCCTCCATCTGGAGAAGATGCTTGTGTGCTCTTGACACCTGTGTGCTCCTCTGGGGGATTCTCCCAGAAAAAAAAATAAGGATTCGTTTAGAGAAGAAAATAGCAAGTAAAAACAAACATACAGGGCTTAGATTCGACTTGAAAGTGATACCGCAGGCTGAATGGATTGATGTTCCTGTAAAGTAACGGTGCAGTTTGACATCTGCTTGACTAATGGTAGCGCTGGGCAAGTGCTGCACCGCAGTGGGGGTGTCACGGCTCACACGCTTCGCCCATCCCAGCAGCCAGGTTTAACAAAGGTATTTTTGGTAACACAGATGCAGATTCCATCTCTTAAATCTTTAAGGCTTATCAAAGGGTTTTTTTTTTTCCATTTTCAGCCCTGTATATTCTTAACCACCGAGATCTTCTTATGTATAACAAACACAAAAATGCTTCTCTTTCCAGCTTTGCTGCTAAAGCCAAGATGATTATAAAGCTAAATCCTCGGCATATGGCATGGGTGCAGTTCTTGCAAACTTCTCACTGTGCCTTGCACCGAAAGGCGCGTTAACCCTTGGTAGGCAAACAGTACTGTCCCCCCGCAGCTGCCTGCACCGAGGCAAGCACCGTGGGGAACCGGCTGACCACAGCACGCAGCACAGAGTGGTGAGATCCACACATGTGTGGGGCTGGTGACATTTTCTCCTGCGCAGACTCACACACAGGAATCACCTTGGCGAGCAGTTTCCCAAGGTGGGATGGTCAGTGGGAAGAAGGGAGGCAGGTAGAAGAAAGGCATAGGTAATCTGAGCATCCACATTACTCAAAAATTTTGATCCTTCTTCTCTGAAAACTGGTGCAGCCTGGAGCCATGCAAGGCTGGAGCGCTGCTCGCAGAGCTACTGGGCTGATACTCAGCTCAGGATGCTGCTGGGATTTTATAAAGCCTGGGAAGAGACGAGCAAACAGGGCTGTCCAAGAAGAAGCGAGATCTTGCTGATAAGTCCAGAGAAAGCCAGTGCACAGGCACCATCCCATCAAACAGGACACAACTGCAGGGAGCTGGGCTCATCCACAACCGAATCAGGTGTGCCGGGTGTTATCCCAACGCACTTTGAAAGTGCTCCTCACTGAGCCCATCTTCTAAAACGAGACTCCCCTGAAATAATGAACGTCTCAGCTGCGTCCTCCGCAGATGGGGATGGACAGCGGAGAACCTCAACCACCAGCTACACCTAAACGGGCAGCAGCGACACAACCAGCCAGTGTCCAGAGGGGTCACAGACCCCGCAGATGGGAAAAGCTTGAGATGCTGCAGTGCTGAACGCACCTCGAAGAGGCCAAAAAGAGCTGCAAGCTAGGGATGTGTTTGCCATGAAATGCAGCGGCAGGGAGGGTTCAGACAGCCTCAGCTTTGGTTCACCGAGGCATCTTTCCATCAAGTGGGATAACAGCCCCACTGTGTGGCTCCAGCGAGATCAAGTGCATCTCATACACAGCGCAGGAGCGCTGACGGGAGACTGTGAGCCTTAGCAGAGAGCACAGAACAGATTCAGGGCATCAGAGGCGAGCCTAAAAGGTGGAGGAAGGCAAGGCAGTTTTTGTGTTTGTATACAGCTTTTTCCATAACATTGCCAGCTTTCTGCAAAGTTCTTGAATTTCTCAAAAATATTTTTTTTCCAATGAAGTGGAAATTTCATATTTTTTAACATCATCTCTCACCCACTAGTTGGACATGAGATGCCAGTATGAGTATTTATATCATCAGAAGGAGATGGGGCTCCACAGATCTTTCAAAACTAGCTCAGATGCCTTCCCACTTTACCTTGCAAAGATAAGAAAAGTGATGGTGGTCCTTAAAGTTAGCTCTGATGAAGGATAGCTCTAACTGCCAAGGAAGGATGTTGAAACACCAGTGGGCAACTGTTCACAGCTCAAACATGCAGTTCCTCAGTGTCTTCTGGCTCACGGGCTACTCACGTACAAGGAGAGAGCAGAAGGATAAGGCTGCACTTCAGAGACAGCTCAGGAAGAGAACAGGAGAAAATTCAGCATCACAATCAGTGATGGTATCAGTTGCAAAACAGCAAAACAGACAGTTCAGCAAGTGCTCCAAAGCGGGATGGAGTAGCATCTCCATAATCTTGTAAATCTTACATAGGTCTGTACTTAAGAGAAAAGCATAAGAAAGCCAGAGCAGGCTTCTAGGTGTCCAGAGACAGAGGAGGTTTCTCTGAGCAGCTCCCACAAATTAACAATTCTGTGGGTGGATGGGGCCAGAGATCAAGTTTGAATCAAAACCTAGCGCTCCCTCTTCATGTGTGAGCAGAGCAAAGAACAAAGCTACAGCATAGAGCAGCGTCAGCATCAGTCAGTTTACACACTTGATTTGCAAGAAAAACTTCAACCGAAAGTCACCATTAAGGCTCCACCTATTGCAGTCATTAATGGTGAAATGGATGAGTCACAGGTTCAAATGTGCATTTTTGATCACATCTCAAAGAAAAGGTACACTGGGTCAGCTGAAGGCGTTATCTGTCAGAAGCTTACACATGGCCCCATAAATCAAGCAGTCCTGAAGGCAGTTCAGAGCCAGAGGACTTCATTTGAAAGTATTCTTGAGTTTCAAAAGCAGCAGGCTGCATATATATTAAAAAATATTAAAAAAAAAAAAGCTTTCGCCTCTGTTCCTTGGGGATCCTTTAGCACTCTGTTCACTGCATGTGTTTTGTGCATATCACCAATACATCACCTAGATGAGTGCTTCAGACAGCTCTTTGAACAGTGGACACATTTTGTTCCGCGGGTTTCTTTCAAATATATTTTAATCATGTACAAGGAGTTAGATACACAGATGACTTGAAGAGTTCCCTCCCTTACGGGCACGCATCTTTTCACGGCTCTTGACCCCTGGGCCACTGGAGTGGGATGCACCACAGCAGAAAGGTGGTCAACACTGAGCAGTCCTGGTCCTGAGTGCCTGAGATTAACAGAATAACGTCAGCCAACGTCCAGGCTTCTCTTACGCTGCTGCCCATCTTCACAGACAAGATGTACTCCCTCGTTATCGGGTACTTGGAGTACCTCAAAGAACAAGGAGTCCTGGAGAACTGCTGTCTTTGAGAAGATGGAGGCAGTGCTGAGATATCTGGAAATCAATTCTCTGACTCTGGAAGAAGCTTTCAGTAAGATCTTTTACAGGTAATTTGTCACTTGGCAAAGAAACATCCAGTTCAATGACTTCAAAGGGGAAAAAAAATATGAAACACCTTGCAGATGGAAACAGAGGTCACTCAGGCATCCACTTTCTAAAGGGCGACAGTGCGTTCAGTCCAAACAGAGTTCCTTTTATGTCTGGCAATACTACGTATTAGAGCTTTGTTCCTAATTGTGTTGCCAGCGCTCCTCCTATTGAGTGGGCTGTCTGCGCAGGCAGCCCTGCTTCTCTTCAGAGCCAAGTGCTGAGCAGTAATCTCCTTTGACCGCTGGTGAGAGACCATATTCTACAGCAAATGACCACTGAAATGTTATAAAGAGGCTGCGGTAACCCATCAGGCACCACATAAAGCAGCTCAATCTGCAGCATTAGAGAGTCCCGTGAAAAATGACCTAAGCCAGAACACAACTTGTGGGCATCAGTCTTTTCTATGGCAACTGTGACTATGATTTAGTACTTCACGATCGCTCCTTAAAAATCAACCATATTAACAATGAAATCAGCTTGCCTCCCAAACAGGGAGCAAAACAACACAGTGGACAATCCTGCAAATTGGTTTTGGAAGAGGAATGTGAGCCCAAATGCTGTAAAATTACGAGGCAAGGAGAGGAAGACAGTGCATAGCTCTTGGGATGTCAGGTAGGAAGAGCAAAAAGAGATCCATAAATCACAGGGAGGCAACCACCAAGCAAATCTGGGAGAAGAACAAGTTACTGAGTCATTGTGACAAGAGGACTCCAAAACCAAAGGTGGAGGAAGAAAAATTGTAAGAAAGCATCTCATACATCAAACAGGTCATCTATGTTGGTAAGACATCATGTGTGACCTCTTCGAAAACCTCATAGAAAATGGTAAATTCTCTGATCAATAGGAAATGCAATTTCACCACCATATGAATCCATAGTTCAGCCGTACCTTGGCTTCCACATGCAGTTTTGATCTCCTCATCTCAGACATATACCAGAGCTGGGAAAACATTAGAGGAGGACAAGAGGGTGATCAAAGGTCTAGAATGGCTTTTGCATGAGGAAAACCGGAGGACAGGACCCCTCAGCAGAGAAAAGAGGTTGCCATAATGGACATATGAAAGAAGTCTCACCTCTCCTATGAGGGCAGGCTGAGAGAGTTGGGGCTGTTCAGCCTGGAGAAGAGGAGGCTCCGGGGAGACCTGATAGCGGTCTTCCAGTACCTCAAGGGGGCCTACAAGAAAGATGGGGAGAGACTGTTCAGTAGGGCCTGTTGTGATAGCACAAGGGGTAATGGTTTTAAAATAGAGGGGGGTAGATTTAGATTGGACAATAGGAAAAAATTTTTCACCATGAGAGTTGTAGATCACTGGAACAGGTTGCCCAGAGAGGTGGTGGATGCCCCATCCCTGGAAACATTCAAGGCCAGGCTGGATGGGGCTCTGAGCGACCTGATCTAGTGGGGGATGTCCCTGCTCCTTGCAGGGGGGTTGGACTAGATGACCTTTGAAGGTCCCTTCCAACCCTAACCATTCTATGATTCTATGATTCTAAGTCAACAAAATCATGAGAGCTCTGAGAGGATATGTAAGGCCTGGCTTTTCGATTATCTTCCTACAGGACAAGGTGCATCAAATTAAACCAGCAGGAATCAAGCTCAAAGGAAACAAAAAAAGAGGTTATTTTTCATGCCACAGATAACAGACTTGCTGACCTCTTTGCTAAGGAAAATGGCAATGCTAAATCCTTACCTAGGCTGAAGGGAAAAGTGGAAAAGGATTTGGAGGAGAGATTCACCAGAAGCTACTGAAGACTTCAGCAGGCCTTGGAAATCTGTGAGATACCTCTGAAGCAAGAAAACGGTCCCATAAAAGGCTTGTAGAGCATCTAAAATGACTTAAGAGAAGGTCCTCACAGAAGAATGTCTGCCAAAAAGGCAGGAAGCAAAGGACTGGAATAACGGCTCAGTATCTGGAGTGCAAGGAGGTGGCTTGTTGAAGGGATCTCTTCTTAAGGCAGGACACTTATGCATGATCTGCAGGGGAAATGAATGGAAAGATAACACAATTTGCTGAACTGAGTTACAGAAGGCAGTAAAGGCAAGGGCTGACTGCAGAGAGCTTCAGGAGGAGCTCATAATACTGAGAGAGTGGATGGCAAAATGGCAGATGAAATTCAATGCACATAAATGTAAAGTGGTGCACTCGGGAAAAACAAATCCTAACTTCGGATATACCATCAAGGGCTCTGAAAAATTACTACTCAGGAACGAGAGCTGAAGTTATACTGTACAGTTCTGTGAAAATGTCAGTGCAGCTCTCTGCAGTGGTCAAAAAATAAGAAAATTGAACCTTGGGAACAAACAGAAAAAATAGAAAACATCCTTGTAAAACACCAAGGTTCACCTGCAAGTAGAAAATTGTAGTCTTCCCTGTGTCCATCACAGCTCCAAAGGGCATATGACAAAGTCAGAGAATTTACTGAGATGAGAAATAAGGAAAGAAAACCAGATAATATTTGACCCAGAGCTGCTAAAGGGAGGCCAAAGGGATTCCCTGAGGCACACGCTGTTGGACCTGAGGAAGTCTCATCTCCATAGGCTGATGCTGCTCTCAAAGGCCTCCCTGGGCACTGTGGTGTGCTCACAGTGGCTCCAGGTGAGCAGATCCAGGACAAGATGATGCATGTGGCTAGCACACGAAGCAGAGCTGTGGAGAGCTTGGGGATGTACAAGCACGAACACATGGATCCAGGTGGTCAGCAGGTTTTCACTTCAGGCTTCATCCCATCGTCTTCCTTTTCCCTTATATCTCTTGGTTTCATCTTTTGTTGTGGATGCCCCAGCGGTATTTTTCACAGGCACTTGCTAAGAAGTGCATATTCTGCTCCAGAGTGGGACTGTAGGTCTCTGTTTTCATCTTTGCTTATGTTTCAGTTGTGGGCCCAGCCTGAAGCCTGGGTTTTTCAAACATTATGAAGGCCAAGCCTTGTGGAGCTCATCATCGTGAAGGTTGACCTCATCCTCGTTTCCTCTGTTTCCTATTCTTCAACCTGATGCCGCTCTGGATGCACCCTCCTTCTCATTTCGTAGTGTTATTGGGATCCTTTAAGATTTCTTACAGCTCCTTTGATTAGACAAATTGCACTTGATTATCTTGGAGGTGTCTTCCAACCTTAAGATTCTATGATTAAAAATCTTTAGGCAACCAAGCAGATTATGTCAACTGTATCTCTGGGACACTTGATCCCCTGCCCTTGCTGACTCCTTCAGAATCTCCCAGGAGTTCCTAAGGCAGGCCTTCCCTTCTCAACAGCCTTGTTGAATTTTCCCATAACTCATGTCTCATTTATACAGTTCCCAATTCCCCTGCATATTACAGTTTTACCTCATTTGGACATCAGTTTTAATAATCTGCTGTTCCTGGATTTGCTCAGAAGCAGTTTTTAAAATCAAGGTCTCACTGCTTTCTTTCCCTCTGATAGTGAGAAAATTTTAAGTCAGAGTAGACTTAAAATTAAGTCACAGTAGACTTAATACAGCTAATAGTTTAGCTATTTCATCCTTGAATTCCTTTCAAGCTCTTGACTGAATACCATCCGGTACTACCGAACTGTTACCGTTTATTTTGTCAAGTTGTTTTATAACTTCATCTACTGAAACATCACTTTGAGACACATTTTCTGACTCGTCCCCCATAAAGAAGAGTTCCAGGCTGGGGACTCCTGTAAGCTCCTCCACATGGTTGGAAAATATTTACTTGACTTCTCTGCTGCAGGTCCATCCCCTTCATTTGGTGCTTTTGCACCTAGATTATTAGCTGGCCCTAGAGCTGTTCTCAGGTGATCCAGGAACCTGAAACCACGTTGCTACCAGCCACCCTCTTCCGCTGCCAGCCCCTTCTGCAGCCTGCCTTCCACACCTGCAGTACCATCAGCTATGGGTTAACACAGACCCTGCAGGGCAGGGTAGCCAAACGTAGGTGCAACACGAGTGGTACCAAGGGACTGGTAATCGAGCAAATATTAGAAAGGTCTTAGGGAATAGCCAACATGCGGCGTGGATAAGGTGGGCACATGACGGCTTTGGATGACCCAGCCAGGCTCTCCAGAACCAGAGGGGAATAAAGCTAGGTGGTTGCTGGTTGGCTGAGTGGTCCGGCAGGCTGCCCAAGGAAGTGGTGGAGTCACAATCCCTGAAGGTGTTCAAAGAACTTGTAGGCGTGGCACTTCAGGGCATAGTTTAGTGGACATGGTGGTGTTAGGTCAATGGTTGGACTTGATGATCTTGGAGGTCTTTTCCAACCCAAATGATTCTATGATTCTAGACAAGACTTCTTTAGTTCCATTGCCCAGGGAGGGACCGATCACAGATACCTTCCTCAAATAGGAACCTTCCTCCTTCTCTTTTCACATCCCCCCAAAAAGTCGTCTCCCCATTACCAGGGAGAACCACCTGCCTTGGGCCAAGGAGCTGATCCTGGAAAGACCTCACTAAACCCCAAGGCATCAAGCAACCTACACTTCAGCTTTTCCCTCACCCCGTTCCTAAAGCCATTCCGCTGTTGTCATAGGGCAGACATGTAAGGCAAAAAGTCTTCATCAGGACTGCCAGCTCCCACCTTGTCACCATCTGAAAGAGGATGCATCCCTTCCTCTAGCTCTGGGTTGATGGTCGTTGCTTCCCAGGGTCCATTTGGCCATGCCAGTGTTGCCAGCTCCTGCCTCTGGCCATGCCTGGTGCTCTCCACCAGGTAGCTCCATGTCATCTCCACTCTCTCCTTCTCCTGAAAGAGCCTCAGTTCTGCTCCCAAAATCTCCCTCCGCCTGGCCCAAGGCTGCACGTTCCTCCCCAGCCCCTCACAGCTCACAGCTGCAGCCTTTCTCCAACAGCTCTAATTCAATTACAGCCTCTTCAAATATTTCAGTTAGGCTTTGAACTGTTTGGTGGAATTTATATCTAGCAAAAACTGGATTTGCTTCTCTATTATAAGCACTTCCTACGTGTGAGAATGAGTTCCCGCTGCATTGGCATTCTGGTCACTGTGTCACCACACACAGAAAGTGCCACCACTTCTTTTAATGCTTTCCTCCCCGTGCTCCAGAGGACGAAGCAGCCTCCAGTTTCTCCTCGGGGTGTGCTCTGTACAGAGCCTTGCAAGCAAACCACGAGTGTCAACGATGATTATGATTCATAACCGGAGTATTCAATGCACAATTTTTCCGGTCACATTTTTTTTCCCCTCGGATGCTGCAGTCCAGGTGCACAGGAGCCAGCAACGCCATGTGCTGCTGGAAGGCGTTGGTCCTGCCACAGAGAAACATCTTCTATCTGCTTTACAAATGAGAATTGTAGAGTTTTGTACAACTCCCCCTCCCAGCTGCTTGCTTTGACTCCAAGCTTATGACTGGAGCTGTAAAAACAGCTTCTGTCCGGGCAGAAGTGGTCCAAGAGGGCACAGTGCCAACAAAGACATGAACGTGAAGGAGAAGAACATGTTCTACTCTAAAACTCCCTTGGCTCCACTGAGGTTGGGCGTGTAAATCTGCTGGTTTATAGGAGAGATTTTTCTTCACGTTGCTTCGGCTCCGTAGGCAAAACTCGTGTATTTTCACCTGGGAAGAGGATGTGCTTTGAGATTAATCTCCTGCTCTCCTCAAGCCCACTTGAGACGTCAGCCAAAGCTTCTCTGCTTGCAAGTGGTGAATGGTGTGCAAATCACAACTGGGCAGAGAGAGATCTGCATGGGAAAAGACGGCAAATATTAGTGAAGAGCGGTAACTGTTTCTTATCCCACTTTTGTGGGGCTACATATAAGCCCAAGCCAGAGGAGTTGGCTTTAGGGTGCTGGATCCACGGTTCGGATCCTACAGATGGCATGTGGGAAGGGTCCTGTGGGATTTGAACACTGGCAGGTGCCATTTCTCCACGGCATATCTTCATGCTCAGGTGTCCAGAGCTAAGCCCAGCTGCACCTAGATTTGCCACTTTGGCCTGTAGACTTGATGCTGCTCTATATCCTGTTGCTTTTGCAGGAGAAAATAAAACCTCCAGATCTCTAGGTAAATAGGACCTGCTGCCTTTTTACCACACGTTTGCAGTTTTCTGAGAGCTCTGCAGATGAGCAGTGCTGGGCATGGTCCTGGCATTGCGCAGAGCAAACTTGCCATCTAGTGGGTGAGAGCATCTCTGCAGGGATGGCTGGACTTCACTTGCCTGCAAGTCTCCAGAGTGGGATTTACCTCTAACGGGTATGGTCTACAAGGGAGAGCTGCGACTTTGAGGGGAGTACCTTCCCACAACGACTGATGCAACCGCTCTACATCCGCTAATTGCAAAAAGACTGGATGCCCAGTTTCAACTCCAAGCTTGCTTTTAGCCCGCTAATATTAGGCAAGATGGATCCCGCGTGCACAGCCACAGACAGTAAAAGGCCACGGGATGCTGCTCCAGGGATTTACCATTGGCTTTCTTTTTGGCTCTGTGGCTGCAACGGGAGTTCCAGCACGGGGTGCAATGACTGCGGAGATTTTCTCACTGCTTGCTCAATTGCCATGTTTTTCATAGTTCTAATTAAAGCGAGAACTCCGCATATTTCCAACACCCATTATGTGCATCTCCTGCAGGTAATTGGATTTCTTAAAAAAAAATAAAACAAACTGCTTTCTTCTGGCAGCTCCTACAAATCAGCAGTGCACAAAATGTGTTTCCCTGTAGCGTTAGAGTGGGGCCCCTCCGTTCACTGCCCACGAATATGCTCAGACTACAGTGTCACAGAGTGATGGCATTTCACAGCTAGATCTTCTGTTGACTATCCCCAATTTTGAGAGGATTTGGTAGAAGCTATGATTTACCATCCTTTGGTGCAGCAAGCATCAGAAATTCTCCGGAAAGAGTAAAAACATTGTCTGAGCTCAGCAGCGGTGTGCGGGAGCGGGCTCCTTCTTCCCCTCCCTGGTCCTACGGAGCAACCAGGATGAGTTTTGGTTGTGGAACTACCATGGGGCCACAGCAAGAATAGGATTTTTATCACCCAAGGAGTTGTGCAAGATTTCCTTAGCAGTCACACACAAATCAGGCATTACTGAGCGGAAAGAGGCTCTCATCTGCAAACTCAGGGGCCATTTGCGCTCCATAAAATGTAAAGACAAGTTTGAAGTGCAATGCAGAGCGGGGTAAAAAAAAAGTCCTTCTCGCACTGCAAGCATGAAGTATGCTGGGTGTCAGGTTATTACTGGCTTTTGCCTACCGTAAAAAAAACTCTTGAAAATCATTTAAACGTTTTTATTAAAGTTTCTGAAAGAATGGGAAACCAGTTAATGTATTGAAATATTAAGTGATAAGGCTCCTCATTTGATAGCAACCATTATTCTCATTCTCTTGAGCCCTAAAGAGCTTTTATGGCCAAGAATCTTCTGTTTGACAGTCTTTCAGACATTAAACGTGAACCAGTTTCAAGCAGGGTTAAGAGAAATCAAAGAAGGAGCAGTATGAATAGCCAAGTAGCAAGGGGCTGAGAGAGTAAAATCTGCCTGTACTTCTTGGGCATGTGGAGGAGGGCCCAGGGTCTTCATCTTCCCCAGCCAGCGCCCAACACATCTTCTTTCATGGGCTGATCCATCTCCATCTCCCCTCATGACAGCCCTCCCATCAGAAGGGGTGTAGGATCCAGGGCTGTTTTGTGGTGGTGGGATCACTGTGTGTGCCTTGGTTTCCCTATCCCAGGCCCCTGAGCTGGTTTGCAGTGGGGGTCTTGGTACGTGGGACTGGTCCCATACGTAAGGGGTGATCTAAGGGGAAACAGATCATTTTTACTCAAGGGGTGATTCTATTATTTTCTTATTTATATTTTCTTCTTTCTCTCTTTTCCTTTTTTTAGTCATTTCTTTCCCCTTGAGGACTCAATTGTCATTAACTTCCTTTTATTTTTACACATTTTGGGGTTTTTTTTGTTGATTTATTTCACAGGGAGAATAGGAGGCACATGCAGCTTTCATTACCCCACCCACTGGTGGGGAAGATGAGTTTTTTGTCTGTATTTTTCTAGGTCTCCTTTCTCCCCAGGAAGGCCAGGTAGCACCTCTTTGTTTCTTTGTTTCTTCTCCATTTACTGACAGTTCCATGTTTTGATCAGAAGGATTTAATATTTGCTTCTATACATTGACGTGCGGAAAACGGACTCCACAATCTGTAAGATTGTAAAGTAGGTATGTTTATTCGGCGCCGGGCAGCACGGGGGGGGTAGTCCCGCCAAAACCGTGCGCGCCTGACGCGGCAACTCGCTTTGAATTTATACAACCCAGTGTTACATACACATGAAGTTTTAAAACACGCCTATACATATGTATGAGCTATCCCGGCTTTGTATTAAAATTAGTCCCAATGAGTCATTTGGTCGGTTTTAGCTGGTTCTTGAAGGAGGCTCCCCAGTTCTTATCAGGAACTGTCCTTGTGAGGAAGTGTAGGACTTCTGCTTCAGGGCACAACGCAAGGCCCCTGGTTCTTATCAGGGACTGTCCTTGTGAGGAATGCAAGACTTCCCCTCCCCTTAGGTAGTTTTCACAATAGCTAATTAGCAAAGCAGAGGATCATTTGTGTTAGCATGCACGGCAATGATTAAACAATGCTATCTCTGCTAGGGTTTCTTTGACACCTTCTCTCATACATGACCTTTTCTCCCTTGGATCTGCTTGATTTTTTTCATTCCGAATGAAAAAAAAATCCTTATTTCTTTTTCTTATTTTATTCCATGTTCTTGATTTTACCAAAATATCTACTTCCATGAAATCTATTTTTTTCTCATTTCCACAGGTTTTCTAATTGTTTTTCCGAATTTTTCCTCATCTTCTTCAAACTTTCTCATTTTTTCCAACAAAGCATTGTGGACTTTTTTTTTTTCCTGATTTTCGTCTTTCTTTGCTTCACTTTTTCTTTGGGGCAAAGTGAAGGGATTTTTTTTTCCCCATTTCTTTCCCACTGGAGTCAGGCAGCAGGGCATTTTCCCTGCTCCCCGGGTGTCATCTTCCTTAAGCGCAGCAGGGCAGCGACAGCCTTTATCTCATTTCTTATCTTTTTCCCCTTGCTGGACAAAACAGTGGCAAATATTGTTTCTCATTTTTCTTACTCTTTTCTCATCATTTTTTCATGTTTTTTTTTTTTCATGTGATCCCTCTGGTGGAACAACATGGCAGTGGCTTCCTCTCGTTTTTCTTTTCTTTTTTTCTTTAATTTTCTATCCAGTTTCTCACATCGCCCAAGTGGCAACGGGTTTTCTTTGCTCCTGCATGAGTGGGTGGTTTTTCTTTTCTTTTTTTCCCCTCCATTCTCTTTTTACAAGGGATGAAACAACGGCATTCCTGATGGGGGAAAGCCATAAACAGTCCCGCACCTTTCACACAAGTCTCTGGGCAGGAGAGGCCATGCCCAGCATGGAGGGCCCCATTGTTCAGAGGCTTATTTTTAAACCCCTGCTTGCTGAAGGCCATTAGGATGTGAGAAAATGTAAAACATGGTCAAGGCAGGTGAGCAAAAGACCTTCGAGCGTTTTGGACAGTCTCTCGGTGGGATGTCTGTGGATGGGGTTAGGAATGGGCAAGGAAAAGGCAGAATTTGTTGCACCTTTGGAAGCAGCGCTCAAGGGGCTGGTAGGATGGGTGTTTTGGTTTTCTCAAAGTGTCTTGGAGGTTATTAAAGAAAATGATTCAGCATTTGCAACAATCCAATGAATAAGGTGAATTTGAGTAGGCTTCACTTCCCACAGCTCCCTAGGAACGATGGGAGTTGCAGCCCATGACCAAGGGTTACTGATAATCCAACATTTTCCAGAAAAAACTTCTTTCCTTTTTCCAGGAAATAAATCAGTAGAAAGAATAAACAGCTCTGAACACTCACCTTTTCCCAGATCCTTGAAGTACCATCTGGGCAGGGCTCTGCCAGGAAACCATCTCTGGCTCTTCAGCTTTCTCCTGCGCTGTAGGGAACTGCCAACAGCAGCACAGGGATGTCTCTGTTTGTTCATCATCACCTGCAGTTTCCTAGGGATAACGTAGTCTGGTCAGCAAAATTCCTTCAGATTAACCAGCTTTTTCTAAATTCCGTGGGAATTAATGTATATATGAGAACATTCACTACTGTATGGCCACGCTTCTGCAAGAATTGGGGTACATAAGAAACAGGAGCAGAAAAGCTCTTGTTGGCTGGTGTTCTCCAAGACCAGCAGGATTTAATTGCCATAAATCAAACGTATTCAGCTAATTACTGTCACTTCCTCAGGGATGGTGGAAATTATTAGGAAAATACCTTTGATTAATCCCCATTACCTAGAACTGATGGGAAATCTTTGTTAAAACCCACTGGCTCAGCTGCTGCTACCCACAATGCACTATGACAAGGGGTATGACCCTAGAAAAAAATATCTTCACTGACATTCATTAGAAAGCTGAGAAATTGCCACTACAACATAAGCCTGGCTCATCATCACTCTCATTGCTCAAAATTACCAGGAATAAGGAGAGTGCCTTATCCAGAGTAAAAACAGATATCCTTACACCCTATAGAGATGATGGCTTTTATCACCATAAATTATACGTATTTCCACTGCATGCAGCTGCCTTGGAGTAATTCACCCTTGCAAAAAGTCGCTGGTCCCTCCAGCACCCCCATTCCTCATGGCAGTCAATAAGCATACAATGAAACTGGTTTCCAGTCACAACCCTGTCCTTACAAATGGGTCTATTAAGAGGTGTTGGCTGGAATTCACAGGGATGCTAGGAATTAATTAGACAATGACAAATCCGCTCCTGATCAACCATCGTTAGCTCCCATTTCTCTGGGAAAAGGGGGAATTAGTCATCATGTGCACAAACCGCCTCCAATTAGCTGAGGTTGTCCGCAGAGAATGGGAATGAAGCTGCTTGAGACAAATACGCCGCCAATAGACTGCTGGTTTCCCAGTCGTAAGTAATAATGGGAGTTTTTCAGTATACGTACAAAATGCATCTAATAACTCTAATTACCTAGAATTTAAGATAATTAATCAGCATAAGACAAGCCTACCGCTGCTTCACAACAATACTGGCCATTCCATGCAAATAATTAAATTATGCTTTTTCAACAAAATCCATACCTGATGAAGCAGCATTCTTCAGGGATGGTGGGAACTGATCATGGCAGCCAGGGGAATGCAAAGAAACACAAATAAATCCACGCTGTTGAGCAGGTGGGTTTCTCAAGGTGGGGTGGGAGGTTTTGTCAAGGGACAAGTAGGTCTTATCACCACCAAAACCACAGCTTCCCTCCAAACGGAGTTACCCTCTTTGCTTCTTGTTTTCAGGGGTGTTTCGTAACTAAATATGTTAAAGGAAACAAGCAAACAGCTACAGCTCACCCTAATCATCACAAACACCCTAGAAATAGTGGAAGATAGTGAAAGCAAAAATGCTGCTGATTAAGTAGCATCGTACAGGAATTACTGGAATTAGACAGGAGATGGCAAATATGCCTTTAGTTAAGCAACACTGCGCACTGCATCACCGTATGATGCTAATAACTAACCAGGAGGAAAAAAATGTCCTTTACAGGCTGATGTTATCTCAGAATAGCAGAAATTAATCAGCAGATGGTAAATGTATGTCCATAAAATCACCATGCTCCACACTCCCTATTGATTGGCTGGAGTTAGTCATGACAATCAAAGGAATATAGCTGATTAACGAGTATTGCCCAGGAATAGTGGGAATTAGTTAATTAACATGAGGAGGTACATTTTCATTTAGTCAACACTGACTAGGAGCTGTGGGCATTTCTCATCATAAACAGAAATTGTCTGCTTACCTGGCACTTCCCAGGAAACTGCTACAATCAAATGTGAATAAAATTAACTGCCGGCCCCGAAAAAAGGCAAGAGCACCAGACTGTATCAGCATAAAATAAATATATCTTCAATTAGCCACTACCTGTAATTCATACAATTGGTGGGAGTCTCTTCCTCAGCCCCAAATGGCTCTGATTAACCAGCATGGCTTAAGAATCAGGATAATTAATGAGCAGGAGGGAAATACATGTAATATATACAATTAAGCACCCTTATGCTCCATTCCCTTGGATGACTGGTGTTCCCACCGTCAGGATCAGGATCTCAGTCCAGGAGCCTCGGACCAGCTGAGCCTCTTCCTCCCAGTCTCCTGGCCCGGATGGATGTCTGACCCATTGAGGATAAAGCTTCTGCTGAGGGATGCTGGATGAGACCCAGGTGGATTAACACGAGTCTGTCACAGCAAGCCCTCGTCCTGGACAGGTCAGACTCGTTCCCATCACTGGCTCTCCAGCCTTCAAGTCCAGCCCTGCAAATGGCTTTGCCCACCCTACTCAAAGCCTTATACGCCTTCTTTCATCTCTGCTCAGCCCTCAGACCAAGGCTGGCCAGGTCCAGCACCACCAGGCAGCTTTGACTTGTAACCTTAAATCTCAGCGATGGTACACGCAGCCCAGCTGCCCACAGCTACGCAAGGAGATCCAAACAGTGTCTATCAAGCACCAGGAGAGAGCACAGAGCTCTGGATAACAGCCTGCTAGGGACACAGGCACTTACATGTGAGTAATTTCCCACATGCCTATGCAATAGTTCCAGCTAATTACCCTCACCTGCAATTCCTGCAGAAGGATGGGGCTGACGCTTTCCTTGTAACAAACAGATGATGCAGAAGTCTCTAATGTGGCTGGGACCTGATTATCCTGATGCAGCTGCTCCTTGCTGCTCTGACTGCCACCTCCCTTTCAGAAAAGATGATTGTTGCTCACATGAAATGAGGATGCCACCGATTACTCTGCATTTCTCAGAGGGGGGAATTTAGTCAGTGCAAAGAAAATATATCAGCCATGAACCATGAGTATCCACAATCCCCAGGCATTAAGAGATGCTCTCTGTAAATAAATATCTCTAATGGGTGAATGCTCTCCTTAAAAACATACAAAAATCACTCAACGGGAAAGCAAGTGATCTTCCAGCTAAGCAGAACTGCTGTGGGTGGGTGGCTCTGTCAACAGCAGAAAATATCGAATTTCAAATATCAATCTGGCCTCAATTCTTTTCATCCAAACACTAGGTGGGGAGCATCTTCAGCCTCACCTCCTGGGAGGCTCAAGGTCACCATAGGCTGTAGGACTGGGAAGCTCCCAGCGCAGGTCCCAAGCCTTCATCATTCAGCATACCATTTTCATCATCTTTGTTCCGGTAGTACCTTCTTTTTTTTCCTCAGCAAAACACACTCACAGAGGCCGTGAGGAAATGGTTTACCAGGCAGCTCACCGGGGAGAGGCAGCTCAAACCCCATCTTGGGCCACCATTAAAAGACTGGCGGCATAAAGAGCTCAAAAGAAACTACCAGGTCGGATCTCCACCCTGAAGAGTGAGTTATGAAAATAAGGTCAAATGAGTTATGCCACAGAAAGGAAGGTTTGATGCGATTCTGTGGCAGGTGCCAGGAGTTCACGGCTTTCACCCAGGGTTTTTTTAATAGAGGGCTTTCATTCCTAGGGGCTTTTCTGCAGCAATTTCTGTTAAATTTCTCCTCCTGAAGAAAAGGCTTTTTGTTACCCAGACCATTTTATTTCTGAACGCTCCTCCTTACATCTTCCCCACAATCCAGACCTATTCACGCCCTGATAAGAATTCAACGCCAGTGCTGGTGCTGGCAGCGAGCGCCCTCCCCACTCACGCTCTTTGCACTGAGCAGGTTTCAACGCGGGGCAGCTTTGGAAACCTTTAACTAAAAAGAAAAATGTTATCAAAAATGTCAGCCAAGCCCGTGTGGTGAAGGGTCCGATAGGGCTGAAATCCCCAGCTTTAACTGCAGAGCCCCGTGGCGCTCGTGTTGTTTAATCCTTGATTGAGATCGCTTAAATCCTCCGTAGACCGCCCCGTGCTACAGGTGCACAAAACACTATAGAACAGACATTGTCAGATAATATTTTCTTACAGAGGCCATTTTCTACAGCATTACGAATTACACATTGCTCCAACAGAACTTTCCAGATTCTTTATAAACACATCTTTTTTTTTTTTTTTTTTTTTTTTTTTTCCCCACAACA
>JAAGAY010144654.1:0-29682 GCA_011801015.1 Ardeotis arabs | reverse complement strand
AGTGCTGCCTCCCCGCGGGGATGGGGGCTTGCTCCTGCGGGGTGCGGGTACCCAAGGTCGAGCCGGGGGCCAGGACACCCATCCCGGGAGCACCCTGCCAGGTCCCCCCGCCCCGGCCCTGCAACCCCCTGAGCTCGGCCTGGGCCCCCGGGCTGGTCCCCGCTCTGCCACCCCCCCAGCGGGGCCACCCCGGCTGCGTGTGTCCCCCTCCCCGTGCCTCAGTTTCCCACGGTGGCGTGGGATGCCTGTGGGGTCGGGAGGTGCCGGGTTGGCCTGTGATGCTCTGGGGTGCAAGCCCGCTTTTTGGGGCCTGCCAGCTGACTTCCCCCGTGTGTGGCCCCGTGTGCCAGCCCCGAGGGGGATGGGGGTTTTTGGGGGGTCACACGGCAGGGCTCAGCCCACTCCACAGCTCAGGGCAGACCCGTGGGTGCTGGGTCTCCCGTGGGTGCTGGGTCTCCGGCTGTGTCACTCCATCACCCCCTGGCCCCGCAGAGGAGCTGGGGCTGGTTCTGTGGGGATGAAGGGTTTGTGGGGACGGGGTTGTCCCTGCAGCAGAGTGGCCCCCTAGGACTTTGCGATGACAGTGCTTGCTGCTGGTGGAGAAAGGCCTCAGCGGGGCTGGGTGTGGGGGCCCTGCACCCCCCGTTTCCCTGTGTGCGGCACAGAAACGCTCCTGTTGCCGGAGTTGGGGCGAGTGGGTCCCCAGGAGCAGTCAGCACCCCTGGGGACAAACCCACCTGGGGCTGGATCAGGCCCTGCCGAAGGCCCCCAGCCCCGTTGCGAGGAGGGGGAGGATGGTGTAAGCCATGGCCCAGCCTGGGGGGACGCGGGGAGCCCAGCCTGCCCAGCACCCAGCATGGGGACCCGCACCACTGGGATCTCTGTAGCACAAATAACCAAAACAGGCAGGACAGGGCAGTTTGAACCTGCTGCGCTCTGCCAGCTCAGAGACCGCTGCCCTGCACTTTGGGGGTGATTTTCAGGGAAAAGGGACCAGAGCATCACAAACTGGCAAAACCATCCACACTTTGGGATAAAGCACAAACCACATCCTAGCGATGGGAGCAAGCAGAAGTGGGACCCAGTCCATCTGCCTTTAATGTTTCCATCGCAGTTCCCAGTCAGGAACCTGGTGCCAGCGGGTGTTTGGGCTCCTCAGACTTGGTTCCCACATCCTGGTGCGTGGGTTATCACCCTGTGTCCCCCGGCACGCGTGGCTCTGCCCCAGGGCCCTTCTGGCCTCACCACGTGTGCCAGCAGCTTGTGGGCTCACCCCGTCAGCTGGCTCAGAAATTAGCCTCCATCAAGTTAATTGCCAAACCGCTCAAAGCCTGAAATTAAACATTAAAGCTGTCGCTCGCGGGCACAGAGCGATCTCCCCACCCCAGCAAAAGGCAATTCTGGCTGTCCAAGCAGAGGGAAGATGGATTCCCCGGATCGAGGAGGCACTGGGATGGAGCAGCCAGTGTTGGTTCCCGTGGGTGCTGCGGCACAAGTCCCCAGAGCCGCCCATCACCCTGCTGCCAGGCTGGGCGAACCCCGAGCCGCAGAGGATCCCTTTCCCAGAGGTTTCCTTCCTCCGGTACCGAAAGGGCTGAATGCTCCTGTGAGAACCTTCCCGGGGCAGAGTTTGCTCAAATCCTGGCTCTCCTTGGCTCTGCAGGGTGGGAGCCTCTGAGGGGGACCCTGGGGTCTCATGGTGCCGAGCCCCTCACTGGGGGACATCGCCCAGCCTGGGGGGGTGCTCCTGCTCCCGAGGACAGGCAGAACCCTTTTCCGAGGGCTCCCGCTTGGAAAAATATCGCCTGAAGCAATAGTGGAGTCTGCTGGGGTGTCTCCAGGATCTGACCCACTTCTCCTTGTCCTCGCAGTGACGGGCTGTCCCGGAGGGGAAATGCATCCTGAATGGGGCTGAGGCCCCCTGCGCGGGAATATGCAGCCTCGGCGCCGCAGGGGCAGCACCAGGGCAGCGGCCGGCGCGCGGCGGCATGGTGGCAACGTTCAAGATCGCCGTGCTGGGAGCCCAGGGCGTGGGCAAGAGTGCCATAGTCCGGCAGTTCCTCTACAACGAGTTCAGCGAGGTCTGTGTGCCCACCACGGCCCGCCGCGTCTACCTGCCCGCCGTCGTCATGAACGGCCACGTCCACGACCTGCAGATCATGGACTTTCCCCCCATCACCGCCTTCCCCGTCAACACCCTGCAGGTAGGGATCGCGCCTGGCTCCGTGCAATGGGGGTCTCCAGTGACTTTGGTCGGGTTTCACTGTAAAACACTGCAGGGTCCCAGCTCTTCTTTTTCGGGGGGTGCTGCTCCCTCCGTGTCGGGGTTTGCTCGCTGAAAGCTGGTGCAAGGGATTGCGTCCTCATGGCCACCAGCTGAGCGGGCCCAGGATGGAGCATATTTTGCAGCTTTTTCACCTAAGATGCTGGCAAGTGTGGGAAGGATGGTGTCCCACTCCGAGGACCTTAGCTCTGGGGACCCTGTCCCACTGGGCGGTGGATCCCGGAGCACTGGGAGCCAGCAAAGGGCTGGGGGAGCATGGCCAGAGCATTCGGGTGAAAATCTGGGGTTCCTGGAGAGCCAGCCCTCAATGAACCCACTGCCTGAGCCAGGAGGAGCGGGGCTGCTTGTCCCCTCCCGGGGTGGCTGTCACCTCCCAGCACCGGCCAGGTTGGTCCCCGGAGTGCTGAGCCCACCAGCTCCTCCTCACCCTGCAGTGCACTCGGGCGCTGCCGAAACCAGCCCCAAAAGCACCCAAAAGCCCCAAAAAGCACCTCCATGGGAGCTGGGCACTCATGTTTTTAATTAATATGATTATATTGCTCCTACGTGTGGCAGGGATGCGGTTATAGGGGCCTTGTAGGGCTCCAAGTTTCCCCTGTGCCATCGGGCAGGAGGTGAAGTGAGCGCTCCGGGGGTGAGGAAGAGGTTTAAAAATTAATCGGCGTGTGCAGGGAACAAAAGGTCAGGACGAGGGAGAGCCCGAAATAGCAAAGGGTAATTTATTGACACGGCTGCCGACGCGAACATGCTCGATTAACTCCCTGCCTCGCTGCGCTCAAGAGGAGGTGGCCGGTGGGAACAGATGGAGGTTTCCGGGGAAGAGAGGATGGGCAGAGGGCTGGCTCCGAGGGGAACGGAGAGGATCGTGGTGGGGGATGTGGCTCTGTCCACTGGGAAGCATCGCTGGGCTCTGCTCCATGCCCAGGAGCAGCATTCCTGTGGTGACGTCCTGGGAGAACAACAGGAGCTGGTGACTCCCCGACGTCTTGCTCCTGCCCTGGGCCAGGCGGGATGCACAGTGTGACCTTCCTCCAGCATCCTGGGAAAAACCATCCCAACGTCCCGGTGCCGGAGCAAGCTGCCCTCCGGCATGGTGGAAGAGCTGTAATTTATGGATCTCCTGGGTGTATCTGGACTCAGAGTGACCTGGTCGCTGCCTCTTCATCCGCCTGCGTCTCTCCAATACCCAGGAGCTCCACATCCCCTGCTCCCCTCGGCTGGTGCGAGAGGAGCTGCATCCCACCGCTCACTCCCAGCTCCTTCCTGTGCCACCGTCTGCGATGGAGACCAACCCACAGCCCAAACCAGTCCTTTTCCCAGTCGCCTTCAGTCCTAGGTCTTCTCATTTTGCCTGGTTCCTGTGACAAGCCCAGACAGGGGTGATTCACAGTGCTGAAGAGGTTTGCTCGGGGAGAAGTGACGCCTTTCCTGCTGAGTGCATCTTCCTCCTCCCCACTGGTGCCCATGGGCTTGCAGTGCTGCCTGCATCTGCTGCCATTCCCAGTACAGCTGCTGGGCTGGGATAGTGGCTGGAAGTGGAGCAGATTTTCACTCCCATAACATGAAAAAAAAAAAAATCCTGTTATTCCTGGAAACCCAAAGCTTTCCTAACAACATGTATTCTTACAGCTCCAAATTTTGGCTCTGCCCTGGCTCCTGATCGCACTCTCCCAGACCCCACTCCCAAGCAGCTGCTGTTCGTCTCCTCTCCTGTCCCCACGTCCCCTCCAAACAGCCCTGCTGTCCCCTTCGCCCCTGACCCATGGACGTGCCGGTCCGTCGCCCCCAGCTCCACAGGGATGGGCTGAGCCCCACTCAGCATCCTCCTCGCCTGCCCTGCCCGAAAACTGGGGTGCATCACTAATTAACACACCTAACTAGCAGCTCTGGAGAATTAAGCTTTTACATCCAGGGCAGGGGGCTGCGTTCAGCCCCGCTCCCCGCTCACGCCTGGGCCTCTGTGCGTTAGGCGAGCTGTAATCCTCGCTCCGGAGGGGAACTGAAGCTGACGAATCCCATTATCTCTCCTCCGGATTAATGAGGGGGATAAGGGATCTGCAGGGATGCTGGAGGGGATGGCCAAAGGACCACGGTGGGCAGACGCAGCCATCACAGGGACAGAGCAGGGGTGCACTGGGTTCTGGGCGTCGGGGCCAGCGAGCGTGCAGCCCCCGTGCTGCACAGCAGCCTCCTTGGCGTGCCCGGCCCTGAAACAACACGGGGCATCCCCCCTGGGCACAGCGACGGGGCTGAGCCAGGATTGATCCCTCTCTGCACCTTGCAGGAGTGGGCGGACGTGTGTTGCAGGGGGCTCCGGAGTGTCCATGCCTACATCCTGGTCTATGACATCTGTTGCTTTGACAGCTTCGAGTACATCAAAACCATCCGCCAGCAGATCCTGGAAACAAGGTAGGGAATCGCTTCGCCAATAGGTGCATCCCTGCTCTGCGGCTCCCGGCGGGGCCGTACGGCTCGCCCCAGCGCTCCTCTGCTCTGGGCGTCAGAGAGGAGATATTATAGACTAGGACAAAGCCCCTTTGCAGGGCTGGGACCCCCAAAAGCAAAAGCAAATCTGGACCCAAGGGCAGGAGAAGAGGCAGGGCACCCAGGCAGGTGTCCCCTCTGGACTGGGGCAGCCATCCCTGGGGAAGCAACTGGGGCTGGCACGGCGCGGGGCTGGCCACGAGGAGGGACAAGGGGATCGGCCAAGAGCAGGCATGTCCTTCTTGGCAAGCCAAAGCCAAGAGCCAGTCTGGGATGGGTTGGTGGTTCACAGGTCGTTGCGCTGTGCCCCGGCCCCTTCCACCCTCCCTCACCACTTGCTACCTCCCCAGGGTCATCGGCACTTCGGAGACGCCCATCATCATCGTGGGCAACAAGCGGGACCTGCAGCGGGGCCGGGTGATCCCGCGCTGGAACGTCTCCAACCTGGTGAAGAAGACGTGGAAGTGCGGTTACATCGAGTGCTCGGCCAAGTACAACTGGCACATCCTGCTGCTCTTCAGCGAGCTCCTCAAGAGCGTGGGCTGCGCCCGCTGCAAGCACGTCCACACCACCATCCGCTTCCAGGGCGCCCTGCGCAGGAACCGGTGCACCATCATGTGAGCCCACCCCCCCCTGCCCCGACGGACACCCCCCGGCCGTGCCCCTGTGGCCGCCCGTCCTTGTGGACTGCAGCTCCCCAGCGAGCGCCGGTGATGCCACGGCGGGAGCTGTGCCGGAGGCGCTTCGGGGTTTGGTCCCCCGCCGACACTGGCACCCTGTGGTGACATTTGGGGACGGTGCGCCTTGGGTGCTGCTGGGCAGGGCGATGTGGTGGCCGCTGGCAGGACGGAGCAAGTGGGCAGCCGGGCTGCCCGGAGGTAGCGAGGGGTGAGGGAAGACCTCGGCTAAATCCCAGAGCCCTCCCCAAGCCTCAAGAGCTCAGGGCCAAAGCCGTCTGGTGGTTTGTGTCTCCGCAGTGCCTGAAACGCTGTGTGGCCCTGGGCTGGAGGAAACGCCGTGGTGCCCAAGGTTGGCTGTTGGGTCTGTTCTTGCTGGCTCCCACCCCAGCATCGCAGGGCCAATGCTCAGTGCTTGCTGCTGCCCGCCATCTCCTTCCTCCTGGAAGGAAATTGCCTGGCGCCTGTGTCCTGATGCACATGAGGTGGCTCCATCCCTGCGGCAGGGTGGAGGTGAGATTCCCGTTTTCGTCCCCATGGAGCTGGAGTTTCTCCCCTTGGAGAGCAGAGCAGCAGCCTCCGGCAAGAGGCTGGGTTACGTGGGCTCTCTTCTTGCTCGGTTGAGTCAGATTTCCAGACAGAATTTCTGGATGAAAACAAGAAAGGGGAAAAAATAAATAGTTAAGCCCTCATCCTGCCCTTTACATCCCCTCAGAGTGCCAGGTGCGGCCTCACCAGGGGTTTGGTTCCCTTTCCGCTCCGGTTCAGCCAAGGAAGGCTTCTCCTGTCCCACCAGCCCGTCGAAAACCAAATAATCTGGAAACTGTCCTCGCCGGGCAGCTCACCCCTCCGCTACCTCGCATCCCAGGCGACTCCGACCCAAACACCCAGCGTCCCCTCCCTGGGCAGGCAGGCGGTTCCCCCCGTGCCATCGCACCCCGTGGGTCCAACCCATGCCGGGCTTTCCCAGGGCCCCGGTGAGAAGGCGGCCTCCGAAGCAATAGGGAGCATTTCCAGTTGCGTTTCCTTTTTTTTTTTCCTCTGTGCACATCTCTAATAGGAAAGTAAGCCCCCATTTATTGTTTTTTTAATCTTTCCGCTTGTTTTCACACCAGACTTGCAGCTCGCCTGCGTCTCGTCCTGCAGAGCAGGCGGCGAAGCGCGGCCTGCGTTAGCAAACTGTGTCGAGGCGTTGCGCCGGCGATGTGACAAAGCGAGAGGCCGCGGAGCAAGCGGTTCCCCCTTCTTGTACTCCCTGTGAGACGCGGGGAAACGCCATCCTCATTCCCACGGCAGGATCTGAGGGGAAAAAAAAAAAAAAGAAAAGAGGAAAGGGGTAGGGGACACGGGGCCATCTCAGGTGAGGAAAAGCTGAGGAGAGGGCGAATCCAGCCGGGAAAGGGCGGCAGCACTCATCTCCATCCCTTGCCTTCACGCCCCACCCCGATCCCATCTCGGCGGGATTTATTAGCAGGTCTAAGTCCACATTATCGATCTCTGGCTAGCTTTATCCCTCCAAATTGTTTGAGAAGGAAACTCCTTCATAAATGCTAATAATAAAGCATTTACGAAGTGCTCCGATGTACACATATCAAAGACTTAGCCAATACATTGTTTGTTAAAACCCTCTAGCCTGCAGTTTATAGCACAATTAGTTACAGGTTTTTATAGCATCTATTTAGTATTTTGGAAAAAAAAAAGGTTATAAATATAATTGTTATATTCTATTGTACTTTATAGACAGACAAGGTTATATTAGTAATAATAACTCTCACTGCTTCGACAGCGTTTCCCAGCTCCCGAGAAAAACGAGGGCTACAAAGAGCTACCTTCCCAAGAGCCCAGGAGGGGTCAGTGGTGGAAACCCCCCGGGGCGTGCAGGGAAACTGAGGCAGGGAGGATGCGGTGAGGCAGGGAGGATGCGGGCAGCCAGGAGCGCAGCAGCAGCCGCATCCGCCCTGCACCCTGCCCCTGCTCGTGCCCTCAGTACAAAGTCTTACCGATCACCCAACGCCACCCTGGTCCTGCTAAAAAAAAAAAAAATAAATAAGAATCAGCTGCTCTTGAGCCTGGGATGGGCTGAGGATGTTCCCACTGCTGGCCCCAGGACAGTGCAAGGATGCTTCCCTCTCCTCCTCCTCCTGCCCCGGTGAGCGTCCCGGTTGCCTGGACTTGCCTTTCCTTTCTCCCCCTGGACTTCTTGTCGGAGATTCCCAAGGTGTCTACACCGCCTGTAACGCCCTGCACCCCTTTCTTTGAAACTGAATTAAAAATCAGGTCTGTCCCCCCTTGTTCTCTACCTGCCTCGCTGCTCTTTGCCCACACCGTGCTGCTTGCTGCCCCACTGCGGGAGGCAATGGCCCGGGGTGGGGAAATGGTTTATTCTCTGCAAAAATAATATTTCTGGAAGCAGAGCTTGCACCTGCAGGGTCCTGGCGCTTGCCCTTGCTCTTCCTCTGCGGGGATGTGGATCCAGCTGCATCCTTCCCTGGAAGACGGGGCTCTCCCGGCCCCCGCGGGGCTCTTGGCTGGACAGGCAGTGGGCCAGCAGCACGGATTCCCCTCACCAGCTGTGACCCCTGCGCCGGGATTATTCCTCTCCCTCCCCACCCACACACAAATGACGCCGGGACAGAAGAGCTTTGGTACATCTCTATTGCACAAACAGCACTGCTGGGGCTGCGGCCGCAGGCTCGGGAGGACAACGGTGCCCGCAGCGAGCCTTGGTGCCAGCCATCACCCTTCACCGAAATGGGCAGGGTGACCACCGACCCCCCCCGCCCTGGTCTCCCGTCTGAGCCCGTAAGGAAGCCTGTGGGGCTCAGCAGGAGTCACCTCCTGGGACCCCCTCAACCCAAGCGCCTCAAGCCCTTGGTGCTGCAAGGCACGAGGATCGTTAGTCCCATCGTACAGACGGCGAAGACTGAGGTACCGGACGGGTTGCATGCTCAGTGCTAGCTGAGGGGTGTCCCCGCTTTAGGGGGACACTGTAGGGGCTGGCTACACCCCTCTTCCCTGCAGCAGGAGCCCCATTCTCTGGATTTGGGGCTGGATTTTTCTGCCTCAAACCAGTACAAGAGTGCCTGTTTAGGAGAATTACCAGTCCAAAAAACAAACCCCACTGGGAAGGAGGGGGTACAGCTCTGAAGACTCCCCCAGGTCACCCAGGAGCAAACCCATCGCAATGCCAGCTCCGGCTTCAGCATCACTCCCACCTTTGGATGAGTGCAGGGCCCGTCCCTGCCAAAACTCGGGGTGCGGGAGTCAGACCCACGCCTCCTCATCATCTTCAGTCAGCCAGGCACTGCTGTCAGCCAGCGAGGGTTTGGCCCCGAAGCAGGGGCTGCTGGGCTGCGGGTGTCGTGGGGGTCCTGGGGGGCGATGCTGGCCCCGGGGTGCAAGGGGCCGCTGCCCCAGCGGGGTGGGGATGCGCGAGGGGCGCTTGCCCGGCCTGTGGTCCCGCCGGGGACGTGCTTTGGGCCGCAGCTTCAGCTTGTAGATGGAAGGGATGCGTTCGGGCTTCTTCAGGCACCGCCGGGGCTTGGGGACGTTGCTGGCCCGGGCTCCTCGTGGGGTCTGGCCCCCTGCTCCCAGCCCTTCTGCCTCCCCCCTGGCCGGGAGAGCGGTGGGCTGTGAGGCGGCTGGTGGGGGCGTTTTGGGGACCCGGCTCCCCAGCCCCACAGGGCGCAGAGGCCGTCGCCCGTGTGAGAGCTCTTCCACCACCCTGCCATAGCCGGGGGGCTGCTTGTGCCCCCAGCACCCCTGTAGCCCCTCCCTCCCCTCGCCGGGGCCGCAGGCTCCCCCCGGTTCATCCGCTGGCACTCCGGATCCCTCGACACCCCCCGGCCCTGGGCTCAGGGCTGGGGGGCATTGCCGGGTCCGCCGGGGACCCCTCCCAGCAGCACAGCCCTGGCACGCGTTTGCAAAATGGGACGGAGGGGTGGGGGGCTGGCAGACGGCCGAGCTGCCTTTGATGGGGGATTTGACGCTGCCATCCTGTTTCGGAGGCTGGCTGGAGGAATTTTGGGGTGAGGGCGGTTGGCCCCGGCCGAGGGCTCCCCGGCTCCCTTCCCCTTTCTGGCTCCGTGAGTCTCTCCGGGCATCCCGGTGCGGGGAGGGGGCACAGACCTTGACGGGGCTGGGGGCTCGAGGTGTCATCGTGGCAGGGACCTCCCTTTCCTGCGCCCTGGCAGTCGCCACACACGATTTGCTTCCTGTGCTTTTTGGAGGTGCCGATGTCAGCCGGGTGCTGGGTACCGTGGGGGTTTTCCCTGGGGTGCTCCCACGCGGCGCCTTGGGGACCCCCACGCTGTCCTGCGCGCCGGGGGCCAGCCGGGACGGGGTGGGTGCCCGGCCCCTCGCCCCACGGCCAGGGGAGCTGGGACGAGCGGGTGACCTGGACGGTGGCGGCTGCCTCCCCGAAGAGGCGGCCGGTGGCTCCCGCGTCCTGCAAGGAGAGAGAGCGGAGAGGGGGCCGGGAGCCGCTGCGTCCCCCCTCCATCCAGCCTGGTGCTGGGCACCTCTGGAAAGGAGGGGGAAAAAATTCAAGGATGGGAGAAATCGGACAGTTTGGGGCGTAAAACATCTCTACGCCGCTTACCTGCCCGAAGGGACCCTCCGGGGCTGCGTCGGCTCCCGGCGAGGACTGGCACCCAGCGGGCGACCCGAGCCCTTCGGCGAGGTGGTGGCTGGGGATCGGGGGACCCGGGACCCCCAGGTGACGGGGGGCAGGGGGCTCTGGGAGCGGCTGACCAGCAGCGTGGGCTGGGGCTGGCCGCGGGCGGCTGCACCGGGGGCCGGGCACAGCCGGATCTCGTGCTGCACTTGCTGCTGGGGGCACCTGGTTTTCAAGGCTTGTTTGTGAGCTGGAGGGAATAAAAGTTGGGGGGACTCAGCACCGCTGTCCAGTGCAGCCATCCCCCGGTGCAGCCCACCCAGCCATCGCTCAGCATCCAGCCCCTCAAGAATGCCGGTGCAAACCTGCGCTCCCTGCAAAGGGGCTTTTGGGGTCCAGCTCCATCCCAAAGTCTGCCGTGACATCTAGTGGCCACCCAAGCCAAGGCGAGCCCCCAAAAACAGCCGTTCCCCAGCAAAAGCAACGAGACATCCTGGTAACCAAGCCTCCCGCTCCTACAAACGGCCCCCAGAAGCAGCGAGACCCCCCCCGACGGAGCCCCCCCCACACCCTTCACCCCAGCCGCAGGGCAGAGCCACGGGGTTTGGGGACAAGGGGACTCACAGAGCGAGGTGCAGCGGCACGGGTCGTGCTTGTCCAGGTAGTGCTCCAGCGTGTCCCAGCCGCCCCCGACCCGCACCATGATGTGCTCCCGCAGGATCTGCGTGGGATGCCGTGTGCTGTGAGACCCGCAATACACCCATGGGACCCCCACCTTTTTTTTAAGCAGCCTGGAGTGGCATGCTCAGCTGGGCTTTAAGAGCTACGGGCTTGCCTGAAGTGCCACCAGGTCCTCCACAGGACAGATTCATCCCAGCTCAGTGCCTCCGGGCAGGCAGGGTCATCCCAACAGGCATGTTTCATCACCCCAAGGAGAGTGGGGACCCTTTTGGAAAACCCCTCTGCCTTTGGGAAGGCCAGGCTTAGGGATGGATGCAGGCAGGGAGAGAGCATTCCAGTGTTCCCATTGCTGGGTGAGACCTAGCTCTGGCTTGGTGTGGGATGGGATGGCAGGTTTTGTCCTGTATGTGTGGATGGATGGTCACATCTGTGCAAACACACACTGCAGGGCCAAGCTTCTCTGCTTTGGGGATAACAGTCAAAAACCCCACTTTAGCCCCATTTGAGGGATGGATTATGGAAGAGGCTTCATGGGAATCAGGATCCCTGGTGCTTGTGCCCCAAAAGCATGGGACGAAGCAGACTCACCCGGACAAAGATGAGGGTGTCAGAGTCGCCCACGCGGTATTTCCCTTCGGATATCTTGATCATGGGGAACTGGACAGGGCAGGTACAGCGGCTCACCAGGTACTGGACCTGCGGGCAGCAGGGATGGATCCTCAGCAGGGCTCCTGGGAAGGGTGCTGGGGTGGCCATCCCCATTCCCATCCCCGTCCCCGTCCCACTCCATGACCCTCCGTACCATCTGGTCGAGGTTGTGGAGGTCCCGTGGTTTCCTGGGGGGCCGAGGCAGAGGGGTCTCAGGGGGCAGCAGGTCCAGCTCCTGCCGGATCTCCTCCTCGATCTCCTCCTCCATCTGCACGAGGGTCGGGGCCCGCATGCCGAAGCGGGCAGCGCGGCGCGCCAGTTCCAGCAGGCACAGCACGAAGTTCTTCTCATTCTTCCTCAGCACCAGGTCCTCTGTCTCGAACATCAGGACGTCTGCGGCAGGGCAAGAGGGGACTGAGCCAGGGCAGGTGTGTGGGGATGGGGATGAAGGGGATGGGGGGGCACAGGCTGAGTCAAAACCCACCCAAAGGGATGTTATTCTCTGGAGCCATCCTGCTAGGAATATGGCTGGGTCCAACAAGAGCTGGGATAAAGGAAAGCCTTCCCCTTGGGCATCTACAAGCAGATGGGATCCCAAAGCCACAAAACCCAGTGGCTGGGTGCGCTGAGGATGTGTCACTCCATGCCCACACCCTTCCCAGGCACCCGCTGATGGTGGGGACAGGGTAACTGGCCCCTTCCTCAGATCCAGAACCTCTCCTGACATCCTCAGGGCTGATATTGTGCAGGGCCACGCTGCAGCATACGCTCTTTCCATTCCCATCCCCACCCCAGCGCATATTTGCACCCAAGCACAGATGCCTGCTGCGTGCCAGCACCCTGCAAAGCTGCTGCCGAGCCCAGAGGAGGTCCTGCAAGAAATCCCAGCCCAGGGACCCATGCGTGGCACTGCCTGATGCCAAGGTGGCACCGAATTTGGGGGACATGGGTGAAAACACCCGGGGTGACACCAGGAGCGGCGGGAGGGGAATCATGCACTGGGACACGGGGTGGCTGGAGGGTGGTGTCTTACCTTTAATATCCATCTCCTTCCGGCACCACTGGATGAAGTTGGAGACGTTGTCCCTGGCCTGGAAGGTGCCTGGCTGTGCCGCGAGGTTGCAGGCAACGCTGGCCGTGGGCAGGTGGAGGTGACGGGCCACACTGGGGTGGGTGCGGGCAAACTCCCTGGCCACGTGGGTGACATTATTGGCATGGGAGCAGAGCACAGCCCCCGTCTCCAGCACCTCCATGAAGGTGCCCACCTTGATGTCCAGGTCGTACAGCTCCTTCAGCCACTCGGCCAAGTCCTCCTTCATGGCGTAGAGGTACTCCTCGCTGGACCGGTAGGGACGGATGCTCTGCACCCCGGTACCCGGTGTCCCCCACATTTTGCCATAAGACTGGGAGGAGACCAAGGGAGCCCTTGGTGATGGGGACGCAGGACATGGGGATCTGCCCTGGGCTGTGTCCCCAGCAGCCACACTCACGAGGTGCCACTTGCTCTTTGCCACCCCGGATGGTGATGCCGTTGTCATCCAGTGTCAGGAGCCCTTCTCCTCCAAGGGCTGGAATGCAGTGTGGGGAAAGGAAATCACCCTCCTGGGATGTGGGTGCTTTGTTTCCTTCCCAAGTGCTGCTCCCTTCTCCTTGGTGACAAGGGACAGGCTGCAAACACTCCCTGTTAACCCTTCTGCACCCGCCTCTCCGCTGGGAGCCCTGCTCCTTCTCTGCCAGCCCACTCGGGGTGGATTTTCCCTTGAGGTGCCCAGCTCTGGGGCAGGAGGGGTTAGAGGGCAGCTCTTCAGCACCCCAAGTTGCTCACAACCCCAGAAGAGGAGGGATTTGTCCCCTCCCCGCCATCCCTGCACCCGACCTGGGTGCCCTACCAGATGGATCTTCGGGGCTCAGTACCACTGAATTGATACCCCCGATGTAGCCACGTTTTCGTGCCCGTTTCACAGGCTCGGACACCCTGCTGAGATTCCACCCCATGCTGTTGCAAGCCCATCACAGCAAGGAGCCCACCCCAGCAGAGGTGACCCCAAGCACGGCTCCCTCCTCCCGGGGTGGGGTGCCCAGAGGGATGGGAAGACACTGACATCAGTGTTGGTCTGGTGTGAACGCACTCTGAACGCATCACGGGGGTGATGCTCAAGCTGGTCCCTCCACATCCCTCCTGTCCTCCCCGTGCGGCACTGGGAGCTGGAAGGCCAAACCCTGAGGCGAGAGCTTCCCAAAGCCATAGGGACCAGGGCAGCGACCCCTCGGAGAGAGCTGGTCCTAATGGTGGTTGGAGTCTCAAACTCCTCCACACAGCCATCCCACAGAGGGAACTTGTTTCTGCCGCAGGGAACAGAGGGGTTTCATCATCTCCAAGGGTTGGGCGCCAGTCCCTGCTCCCCGGGAGCCCCCTTCCCTCGAGGGCTCGTACCACCTTATGGAAATGGGAAGCCCTGCCATGTGTCCGGGCTCAGCCCAAGCTCCAAGGAAATGCAGTAGCTCCACCTGCAAATCTCAGAGCAAATCCATCAATCCTCTCCCCAAAAACCCTTTCTGATAAAAAAAATAAAATAAGGAGGAGGGGGTTGTATTTGCATGCCTGCCTTTGGGGTTCCACTGTACAGCGCTCCCTTGTAAACCTCTTCCCAAATTGCCCACGACAGCGAGGTCTTCGACAACAGCCGAGCTCCTCCACAGATGGCCCGACTCCAGGAGCTTTGAGAAAATAACTACACGGGTGAGTGGGCACCGCTGGGAATGTCGGAGACTCTCTCCCTGCCCCAGCACCCAGGTACTTCTGCAAAAAACCCAAATCTCCCAGGGATGTGCTCACCCCTTGGGACTGACGGGAAGCCTCTCATGAGCTTGGGGGGCTTCTTGTTGTGCCAGGGGACCTGTGCCAGCTGCTGATGCTCGCTGCGGATCGCGGCTGGATCAGCTGGTGTCATTTTGGGGGAGGAAATACAAGAATCCCAGCTATTCCCCCGGGCTGGGGAATGCGTGGCAGGCTTGGCCGGAGGAGTCTGCGCCTGGCATGCCCTGCCAGGGAGCCCAGACAGAGAAAAGGAGCCTTGTGACGCAGGATTTCCAGCTGCAGCACCCCGTGGGGTCAATCGCATGGCTCAGGGTGCAAGTCCATCTCCCCCAGGCCCCCCACCCAAACTTGCAGGGTGCGGGTGACGCAGCACAGTCACCCCCATCTCTGCCAGCAACACCAGGCTCGGCCCCAGCCCTGGCAGCATCGCTCATCACCTCAAGGCACCCTGACAGCACACAGCAAACACACCGTGGCAAACAAGGGATGAAAAGGAGAACCCAAAAGCGGGAGAGGATTTGAGGTTGTCCCATCCTCAGCCTCCAGCCCTGCGGCAGAAGGGATGCCGAGCTCTCTCCTAAGAGGACAGGAAAGGGGAAAACGATCTGCTGCTCCTCAGCAGAGCTGCAGGTGTGGGGGCCCTCTGGGGTACAGATGGACCCATAAATTCTCCCAACTCCAAAAAGCCGCAAATGGACCAGCCATCACACCGCTCTTGTGACCCTTCTCAGCACCCAGAGCAGACATCTTGTCCAGCACCAGCCTTTCCAACCAATCTCCCCATCAGCCCTACCGATCTCCACATCACCCTGCAGATCCCACAGCTGGCAACAGCATCCATGGCATCTGGGCAGGAGACATGAGGGATGAAGGCACCACCCATCTCTGCAGAACGCCAGCACAGGGAGGACATCCTGGGGTGTCATGGCATGAAGCAAAGCAAACAGGAGCAGCAGGGAAGGTTTCGGGGTGCTCCCCGTCCCACGGGAGGCAGGGACCCGCCTTCACGCACAGCGATGGGCTGGGGTGAAGGTGGAGAGCTGGAGGGCCCCCATCAGCACGAATTCATCCTCCAAGCTGAGAAAAAAAAAGAAATATTAACACATCTCAAGGTGTGGAGAAAGCCTCAGTAATTTGGGATGATGTAGGGAAGAGAGTTCCCACGTTTTCCTCACTGTCAGCATCACACGCTTCACACGGTGATTTTTTCAGAGGGATCCATCCCCCCGATTTGATCCAGCAAGCACGAAAGCTGCGGCCAAATTCAGCAATGCCCAATCCAATCCCAAACACCCATATGCATCTAAATAGAGCCCTTTCAGCAAACAGGAGATTGACTTAAAGAAAATACAGAAGTGTGACACGAAACCAAGCAGAAATCCCAATACCACATATCCAGAGGCTCGGTTTATTCACCATCAGGTCTCCAAGCCCTCGGGACTCCCTGGAAGTGACATCACCTCATTATCGTTCGATTTGAAATAAAAATGACGCAGCCCCATCTCTTTGGCAAGGTTGAAAGTCCCCTGAGATTTTCAAGGCACGAGCAGACGAAGTCCTCGTATTCGTGTCTGTGCAGGAAGGGCTCGGTCAGAAATATCACGGAGAGCGGGCAGAACCGCTCGCATTGGCTCTGCCTCCTGCCAAATCCACCTTTCAGCTGGCAACCGGCGGCACCAAAAGCCCTGGGGCAAGCCCAGCTCCTTCTCTGTGGCAAGGCAGGCGAAGGCCAGTGGAGGATGTTGAGAACTCGAGGCTGCCGGCACCGGCACGGCATCCCGGCACAGCATCCCGGCACAGCGCCCCAGTGCCAAAGCCACTGGCCCCAGTCGAGGCACCCAGGGTCAGAGTCCTGGGAGAACCATCAGTGAAGCAGCAGCCCACCCGTGTACAACCCCAGCAGGGTGAAAATCCCCAAATCTCTCAAATCAAAGGACATTCTAAGAAAGTCGAGCCCCGTCCTGGTCAGCACGGAGGGCTGGCATTTGCGGCCACCAAATTCAAGCCTCGGGGCCCCGACGCTCCCCCACCAGTTTCAGGAGACCACGTCCCTTTGCGGACGTGACGGGTGACTCGGTGCACGGTAGCCAGCGGCGTTTCCAGGTGGGGAGCCTGCATTGGGAAAGGAATGAGGAATATGCAGCCGAGCTGTCCTGGTGAGCCTGCATGCATGGACATGTCTGCCCGTCCCGCTCACCCTCTCCTTTCCTCTCCTCCTCCAGATATTTTTCAACCCAGTTCATCCAACTGTGGCAGAGGGGCACAGGACTCAAAAATACGTTCCTCTTGCTTCTTGCAGAGACAGGGCAGAGGACAGACACTTTCTCTGCGCACAATAAAGGCTGCCAGCTGAGCACAACCCTTATTAAACACTGGAGAACCCACCCAGCCACCCCAAACCTTCCATCCCTGGGGCAAAGGAGGGGAGGCAGCAGGAGCAAGGGCTCTGCACACACAGTGGGGGCAAAGCTCAACATGGACCCGTATTTTTGTCCAAATGTCTCTTTTCTTTTTGGTTTTAACCAGGAAACATTCTCAGCCTGTTATTTAAAACCACCCCAGCCCCACACCAAGCAGTGGCGAGGCCAGATCGCAGGAAAACAACAGCTAAAGTATAAACAAATCCCAGCCCTGGTTTGAAAAAAAGTGTGTAACGATATCCTGAATGTCAAAAGAAATCGATATGTTTGCAGTCTCCATGGCTTAAATCTTTTTTGTGTGGTCTTTTTATAAAAATATTGTCTCCCACAGCTTCCAGCCCACCTGGCCGCAGCAGACCCTCCTGGGCTGACAGCCACCCCATCCCGGCAGCATCCCCGCTGCACCGGGGCATCGCTCCACCAACCCGCGGCTCCGGCCAGGCAGGACTCCAGAGTCAAAGACAGACGGATTCTGGCAGTGGCGAGCGCGACGGGGCTCAGCCCCCTCCATTTCGTCCCTGCTCAGAAGAGGACCTGCCCGCTGTTTGCGTCCCAGCAGCCCATCCAGGGCAGTTGGGTGGCCCATTTGCCAGTGGCCACCACTCGCAGCTTCGCCCGGTCGAATTTCCAGTACTGGTCATCCCGAAAGAAGTAGAGGAAGCCGTCGCGATGGGCGAGGGCGCCCGCTGTGCTGGGGGGCAAGCCCTCCCAGTCGCGCAGGCTGCGGGGGTAGTAGGGCTCCAGGGCGAGGGTCTCCTCGCTCACCACGAAATACTTGGGCCCTTTGAAGAGGACCAGGCGCCGGAGCTGCTGGAAGTAGAGCGCGGTGTCGGGGTGCCGCGGGAGGCCGCGGGCGCTGCATTTCTGGGGGAAACCGGCCTCCAAGGTGGAGCCCGTGTAGCGCCAGCATCGTCCACCTGGGAAGAGATGGGGAGAGGGGTCAGAGCCCACCCCAACGGGGTCCATCACAGGCCCGGCTCCAGGGGATGCGGAAGGACTCAGCCAGGAGTGTGGCAGCTCAAGAGGTGGGTCTGTGCCATTCATCCCGCTGGCATCACCACAGGGCTGCCCCATGGACCAGATCGGGGGGAAACGGAGGCACGGGGCTCGGAGGCAGGGAAAAAGACTTGCCACGGACAGGGCAAGGCCACCACGCCACCCGTCAGCCCACGCTGCCTCCGTGCAAACCTCCCTCCTGTTCCTGCACGGTGAGCGGGACGGACAGACCCAGACCCCTCCGGGACAACGGAAACCAGCGCTGCAGCAGCAGGAACTGTGACCGGGGCCGAGCACTCAGCTGTCCCCGCGAAGCAGGCAGACAAAAGCCCCTTTCTGCTCGCAAGCTGCGGCCTGACCCTGCCCCAGGGAGGGAGGGAGCAGCCGAGGGCTGGGAGGAAGAGGGGCTTTTGGCTCCCACCCAGCTGCAGCAACAAAGCCCCCTTTCTGACGAGCCGGCAACTGGTTTCCATTAAAAGCTGGGGCTGATCTTGGTGGCCTGGCTGCCTGGTTTGACCTTCCTGTACCCGTCCAGCTGCGGCGTGCCACCGGGCAGCGTGTGGTTGGCATTTCAGCTCCCAACGGCACCTCAGCCCCCGGCATGGCGCAGGGAACCGCGTGTTCCACGGGAATGCCGCGCTCCTCTCAGCTCCCCTGTGGCCACGTGTCTTTGGGGAGCATCTTCTCCCCGAGACCCCAAAGGGTTTGATGCAGCTGGTTTTGTTTTTAAACACAGGGGAGTGCTGCTGTCCCGTATGGGCTAATGGGGAAACAGGCACGATGAGGGGGTGACGTGGGCTGCCGGGGCGATACGCCCAAGGCCATATGGATAATCCGCAGCAGGCACCAGGGCTCCTGCGGGTTTTTGCACACCCGAGACCCAGCGATGCCCCAGCTCTGCAGTGGGAGGGGACCAATGGGAGAGGACAGGGGACATGGGCAGGAGAAGGTGCTCCAGCCAGACCCGGACAGCCGGACCAGCCGGCGGGGAGCTCGCCTGCCCCTGTGCCTCACCTACCTTTGAAGAAGTAAAATTTGCCGCTGAGCCGGGACCAGGCGCAGGCGTCGACGCCAGCGGGGAGGCCGGGCCAGCGCGTCTGCAGCGGCTGTGGGTCACTGGCATTGCCGCTCGCTGGCACCACCCAGTAGTGGCTGCCCTTGAAGATGTAGAGGTTGTGATCCGCATCTGTGGGGCAGAGGGAGGAGTGAGGGGGGTCCTGGGCAAGAAACTTCATCCCACCTCCCAGCCACTGGTCCCCGGCTTCCCTCTGCTCCCCAGGCAGCTCCGCGGTGCTTTGGGGATGCTCGGGTTTCGGAGACTCCCTTCCACTTTCCAGCCACCCTCTGAGCTTTCACAACTTGCTGCCAGTTGTGAACTGCTCTCCAGCCTGGAGAGGGTGAAAGCTGACTACAGCTCCCTCTCAAGGTTCATCTTCCACTGCTCCTGCAGTGACTAAGCCTTGCCGCGGCCCAAGTTTGGGGATGTTTTCCTCCCTCCTAACACACCAAGCCACCACTGCATCCTCAGGATGTGCTCTGCTCCATGGCAGTGACGTGCAGCAGCGATGCCACCAGCCCCAGGAACGTGTATGGGGCTGTGGACCAGCCAAACCCACCTTTCCCACCACTGCAACTTATCAGAGCAGAAACCCACTGCTGGGGCAAGGGGTAGGGATGCGTGTTTTGGGAGAGGGTTGCGTTGGCCAGCACTCACCAGCGGTGATGGCGTCGAAGAAGGAGTGGCAGTAATAGGCGCTGAGGCTCCTCTGCCGCTGGTCCCCGCCATAAAGGTCCACGCTCCAGTCCTGGAAGTGAGTGAAGACCTTTCCTGGGAGCTGGACAGCTAAGCCCTTGGAGGGCTTCCCTGGGATGGAGCAAGGGGTGGTGAGTCGTGGAGAAGGGGCAAGGAAACAGCTTTCCCCAAAGCACAGGGCTGGGGATGTGCCTGGGGGCTGCAAACACTCCTTGTCCCACTGTTTGGTTCCTGCCCCCCTCTATAAGGTGATGGCAAAGACCTCTTGGTACCCCCAAAACACAGGCACCAGCTTTTCCCTGGTTGCAAACAAGCAGGCAGCAAATCCAACCTTCCCTGTCCTGGAGGACCTGGAACCCATCCCACGTGCCCTACCCCAGCCACAAAAGGATGGGGCCCATCCCCACCGTGCACCTTGCACACAGTTCTCTCCCCTTGCAGGGACCTGCTCCCATCCCTGCTCTTCACTCTCCATCCCAGGGAACAGTCCCAGAGGAACCGAGGGATGCTCAGGGAAGCCAGGCTCACCGTACAAGTTCTGGATGGCCAAGATGTCATCCCAGCTGAGGACAAAATCCTTGCTGAGCTTCTTGTAGTAGGGAGACATCAGGGCGCTCTTGACGGGGGAGTGCTCCAGCCCCAGCGTGTGGCCGACCTCGTGTGCCACCACGATGAAGAGGTTGCGTCCTTTGCCGCTGTGCAGGGACCAGCGCTCGGCGCTGTCGAAGTGGGCTTCTCCACGCTGGGGGAAGAAGGCGTGAGCCAGGGCACCTCCTGGGGACATGAGAGCCATCATGGACCGTGGGGCAGGAGAGGACCTCAGCTGCAAGCCAAGGGGTGGGAGGGGCACATGCAGCTCTGGTTTGCCCAAATATGCATCAATTTTAGCTATTTAGAAGGTCTCCTGAAAAAGAACAGCAGCTTTCCACAGCGAGTGCAGCCCAAACCAGTTCTGCCTGCTGTTCCTGAACTCAGATGGGGGTTGTCTGCTCGTTTGGTTTCTTGCTGGGCTCGGGCCAGGGACTGAAGCCACCACAATGATGACCCACGCCGGGCAAAGACTCAAGAAGAGAAAAAACCTGGGCTTGTCTGATATTAAAAGGAAAGGCTTATCTGGAAGGAATGAGCTCAGGTTTGGAGGATGCCATCAGGGTGGGGAGGGCTCCTTGAAGGCCATCAGCGTGATCCTACAACAAGCATCTCAACCGCTGTGCTGGCAGACCCCAGTTGCAGAGTTGGGAGTGAGGGCCCCAAATCAGAAAGCAAAACTGGTGCAAACTGGGAGGTGTCCTTGGTTAGAGAGACTGCCAGGGCAGACCCTTGCCTCCATCACCCCCAGCCCACCACCGCCCCAGCCCTCCTCCCTGCCGGGGAAGAGCCCATGTTGTAAAAGAGAAGCTTACGAGGGGGAAGCGACCAGCACCTGGTCCGTCGAAGGCGTTGTTGAGCCCATCGTTGTGGTCCCCGTGGAAGAAGGTCAGGCGGATGTCAGCCGGGCCATCCTGCGCCTCCCAAAACACCAGCGCCGACACGTTGCTCCAGAGCTCAAAGGCAGCTTTGACGGCCAGGCGCACCTCGTGCTGCGGCAGGTAGGAGGGCCAGTTCACCACCCGGTAGGTCAGGTGCCGCTTGTACCACCGCCCGCCTGCAAGAGGGGCAAGCTTAGCACGACAATGGGGACTTGGACTCGTTCTTCCACCCAGGGGGCTGGGTGGAGGAAAGCTTCCCAGCACTGGGAAAAGCCATGGCTTTCCCAGACTGAAGCTGAAAGCCCACCTGGGCATCTCACCAGCAGCCCTGGCACCCTGCACTGGCAGCAGGACCCACGAAACCCCTCTGAAGGTGCCACCACCAGGTCCTACCCAGCTGCAGCTGCAACCAAAACCTGAGAGGGGCCAAAACCTGTTTGAGGACACCCAGTTTGAACCCCTCCCTTGCCTTGCTGGGCTTTCCAGTGCCAAATCCAGCACAGGTCTCCCACCCGAAGCCAGGTTCATGCCCAGAAGAAGGACTAAGGACCAGTTTCCAGGGAGAGAGAGCAAAGCAACCTTTGCAAACAAGTGGCCCAAAGGCAAAAGGAGAGGGAAGGGCTCTCGGCAGCCCCTCCGGGGCACAATGGCACCGCGGGGACGGGGATGTGGGATCGCAGCCCGCTGAAGGCAGATTTGCCAAGAGCTGGGCACCAGCCAGAGGGAAACAAGGGGAGGACAGCCGGGTTTGAAAGGTGCTGCCAGGAAGGAACGGGACTGACCACCGCGGCGCGGATCTCACTGCATGCCCAGAGACCCCACAGGTGGCCAGGGCTCCATCCGGTTGGCCGGCAAGCACGGGAGGGGAGGGGAGGGAATGTGTGTTGCTGTCTCCCCTGATCTCCCTCCCTGAGTCCCAACCTTGTCTGTGGTTTGGTTTTTTTTTTAAGGGATTTCTTTTCTTCTCCCCCCATCCTTGTACACGTAATTCAAACACGGCAGATATTGAGCCAGGGCAAGGAAAAGGGGGCCAGCTCCCCAGCGGCCAGGGCTGTATTTTCACCGGTTTTAAGGGTGCCCTGACCATTTCTACCTGCAGAAGATGTTGCCTGGAAGCCCAGCTGGGAATACCCAAAGCACTGCCCACCATTCATTTTAAAAGCATCATTTTACCATCACCAAAGATCTCACTGCCCCTGGCTTCCTTAAAAGCTTTGTCCTTTCAGGGGTGACGCAGCCCCGATGCCACCGGGGCAGATGGTGACAATGACGAAGAGGACAAGCCCATGAGATGCCCTGTAGCGGTGCAAAGATGCGTGTTCCACAGCATCGCAGCCCCCTCCTCCTCCTCCAGCACCCCTGGGAGCCCCAGCACCCCCACATGCCTGGCTGGGAGCATCTGGGACCGGGAGAGAAGCCATGGGGCCGTGCTGGGAAGATGCGGGGGCCAGAGCTGGTGCAGAGGCGTGGGAGCGGCGACAGACCTCCAGCAACTGCAGCCGCTCCAGATGTGCAGGGAAACAGGGGGAACGGAGCCGGCAGCACGCCGGGGGCTCGCTGTCAGGGGTCTGAGCCAAATCCCCCAGCAAAGCTGGCAGACATCCCATCCCAGCTCACCCACCCTGGCCATGGGGACAAGCCCCACCAGCATCCCGTCCTTCCCTGCAAGGAAAGAGCATCTCCCCACCGGAGGAGGACGGATGACGCCCATCAGCAGGACTGGGTGAGGTGAAGGCAACTGGCTCTCTGGAAGAGGAGGGCTGGGTGCTGCCTGCAGCCCTTGAGCCCGGGACAATGGCAGGCAGGGAGTTCCTGGAGGGGAAATCCAGGATGTCACTGCCCAACATGCTGTCTGGCCAAGGACCTGCTGGTCAGCAGAGCTGGCCAGCAATACTGGCTGATAAAGCCCAGCAAGGCAGCTGGAAGAGGTCTTCTTCCCAGCACCAGACCCCATCACATTCAGGGATCCCCCCAGTCTCCACTGCTGGGCTGGGACGGACCCCAGGAGCAGCAGGAGGGACAGATGCCCTCCCCAGCCCTGCACTGGCCACCGCTGCCAGGCTAACCCAGCCAGGAGCCGAAGCTCAACCAGGGTCAGCTTTTGCCCCTGTGGCGGGGTGCGAGCATTGCCCGAAGCCGGTGGGATGACGGAGCTGGCGGATCCTGCTGGGAGAGGGGTGGATAACAAAGCGCTTTGCTGGCTCAGCTGCAGCGGCTTCCTGCTCCAAGAAGGATAAACAGCCAACTTAGCACAAAGCCTCCGGTCTTCCTGCCCGGTGTCGCCAGCTGTGCGGGCACCCATATGGCATTGTTCCCGTCCCCGCTGCCTGCCAGTGCTGCCGCCCGCCGCACCCCGGCCTGCTGCCAGCGCTGGACCACCGGAGCAATCACCACACAGAGCCCTTCCTTGCCTGGGCTCGGGGCTGCTGCGCATCTCTCATGGCCCACGGACTACGATCCCCAAAAACGAGCCCCATGAGCCACAGGGCACAGACTTTGCCCATCTCCTGCTGCACGTCCTTCCCAGCTCTGCTGCCCTGCCCTCCCACCCAGGGCACAGCAGACCCCCTGCCCCAGCCCAGGGGCGATGCCGCATGTCAGGGTTTTGGAAGAAAAGCCAGAGGCAGCAGGAGGAGGATGACAGGGTCATCCCCTGGGGCCGTCCATCACCAGCCCTGCCAGATGCAGAGACAGCCCGACACGGCACAGAGCTCGCTCTTAATCTCGCCTTCATTTTTCCCATGTCCTCAGCGCAGCTGGTCCCAGCCCTCTTGCTCTCTAGGAATCCAGTTACTCATCCGCAAGCCCAGGAGGGAGCTTGTGAGAGACAAGAGGCCCGGATCCTGGATACGCAGGAGCAAGGGAGGTTGCTTGGAGCGGAGTTAAACCCCTTAACGTGGGGGAAACAACTCCCCGCGGCCCGGCACCAGCAGGTTTTGTGGTTATTGCTGGGTGACTAACACACGGTAGACTCTCAAAGCTCAGCAGAGCCTCGCTGCACGCCGGCCCCTGCCCTCCAGATTACGCCACCACCCCTGTGCCAGGGGCCACGGTGACCTGATAGCTCCTCGGGAGATGTCCTGGCTCCCTTGATGGCAGTAAAACACCCTGGAGAGCTAAATTTCCCCGCCAGTGGGAGTTGCATCGCTCTAATCATTGCTGACATCAAGCCATGCAGGATGACTAAAAACAAAGAGGTTTAAAAATGAAGCGGTGCAAAGCCCGAGCAGGTCCTGGCAAGGCTGCACCTCCTGCCCATGGCAGCATCTCCAGGAGCCAGGATGGAAGAGCTGGACCCCAAGCACCCCAGAAACCCAAACCTCACCAGGATCGCCGCTGTCGGTGCTCACCGTGCTGCGTGGTGCGCCTGCGGCGCTGGGCGGCAGAGGCACGGTGCGTCCAGGCAGCGCGGCTCTCCCCATCGCTCGTGCCGCACCGCGGCAGAGCCATCTGATGGAGCGTGGGGGCATCCAGGACCCCACTGAGTGGGAGGTGGGTCACCCACTGGAAGTCCCTGGAAAAGGAAGGGAAATGTCAGCACCCACGCCCAGTGAACTTCATGCCCCACCATCAGGAACACATCCAGGTGACAAAACAAGAAGGATTTGTCTCTGCAACCACATCCGACCGGTGAGCCATCCCCTAGCAGGGCGAAAGTAGACAGGGGAGCCTAAAAAACACCTTTTCCAGTTTTTAACTCCAGCCGTTTGACTTTGTGCTTGACTTTTCTCAGGGTCAGGCCAAGGATGCTCCCAGCGCCAAGGCAATCTAGATGGGAGCAACCCGAGCAGGGGCTGTCAGCTCGGCCCCCCTGACATCTCCCAGCCATCCCCACCCTCGGCCTCGCCGCAGATACGATCGTAAGGGGAGCGCCGGGCCATAAAAGGCAAATAAAGCAGCGCAGCGACCGCCGGGCTGCCAGCAGCCGGCATCCAGCTGCGGGAGCTGGGTACGGACCAGCGTTTCCAAAAAGGACCGGTTGTGCTTTATCGTTGGACCGTGCCAGAGAGAGAGCCAGCCCCTGGCTGCAAAATGACCCCCCTCCAGCTGTGAAAAGGCCCATCGAGCAGCGGCAGCTCCCAGCCAGCTGGAATTGCTGCATTTCTGCCGGAGTTTTAAATAAAAGGCTCCTACCTCACCGCCACCGCGAACTCGGCGTGGCTGTGCGCGCCAGGCCCCGGCTCGCCGAAGTAACCGTATTTCTCCAGGAACAGCTGCAAGAAGAGACATGGGAGAGGCGGCTCAGAGCACAGGCAGGCGTTTGCATGCCTCGGCTCGGGATGGGGGCGGAAAAAGGAGGAGATGGGATGGGAAACAGCACGGCAAACCCGGGGCTGTGCAGAAATGCCCAGTTATTTTTTTCCTGAGACCTCTGCACCCCAAGCAGAGATGTGCCAAGCCAATCTGGCTGGTACATTCGCATCGTGGGACTTGGGAAAACCTCAACTAAGCCCATTATTTTTGATGGCTCTTGGGCTTTTGGCCACGACAGGATGGAGGCGTAGGAGGAAACGTTGCTATCAAGAGATCAAAAAAAAAACCCCGCTGCCATGTCATCCGCAGCCAGAGGCTACCAAACCCACTCTAATCACCTCAGATGGATCAAGGCAATGATTAAATAAATGCTAAAGTGCTGCGGACATGAGTAGGGTGGGGTGAGACGAGGTCAGGCTGCAGCCTCCCCTCATCCCTGCGCAGGATGTGCCGCCGCAAAGCGGAGATGCTCCGGGGGCAATCCGCTCTGCCAAACCATTCTTCTTCTTATCGGCCATTTCCACGGACGGAGACTGTCGCTCTGAACTCGCTCCAACAGATAAATTGCACCTTAAAGAAAATAAACAGCTTCCCTCTGGCCAGCCTGTGCCCCCAGCTTTCGGAGAAGTTAACAGCCGCAGTTGCAGGAACGCTCCACGCCCGCCTTCCCCGCCGCCGGGGATGTCCGCGGGAGACAGAGAGGCCGCCCAGCATCCTGTTAGTGCAAGGGAATCGGAGTTAAAGCAACGAGGAATAAAAAGTGAAAGCGGCTGCTTCATTTCCCGCATCCGCTTTGCTTCCCGCATCCCGAAGGAGCGGTGGGTGCAGCACCAGGACTTCTGTGGATTGCACTGGGACAGCACGGCTGCTGCCCACTGGGAAAAAAATAAATACGTGTTCCTTAAAGCCTCTTCCCTTCCTGCTCACCTGGGGGTTACTGATGGGCAAGGTGGGCAGAGAGGAGGACAAGGCTGATGTTAACCTGCGCTCAACGCCACTCCTGACTGTCCACCTCCAGCGGCGATTCAACGCCGCGCATGCCCCCGCAGAGGCTGGCTGTGCTTTGCTGGTCGCCTGATGAGGAGCAGGAGCAGTTTCTGGATACAGCATCCCCAGCGTGCACCAGGGCCTCTCCCTCTCCTCCTGCCCAAACCCTCCACTTTGCCCTTAACAGCCATCTTCACGCTACCCCCAAACACGTCACCCTTCGCATCTGCCACCTTCCCGGGGCAGGGCAGGCACCTTCCACCTGCTCTCTGCCTGTTGCTCGCCCTCCCCTCCCCTTTCCCCAACCTCATCTCCTCCAGCCACAGGGCTGATCTCCCCTTTTACCCCACTTCTTCCTGGAGGATCCCCCTCCAGCTGTGGCACGGCAAAGACCTGCACAGTTTCCTGCTGGGATGTGCTGTTCAGCCAGCTCCAGCCAAAAAACACGGCTGTGTTTTCCACCAAACACATTTACCAGCTGCATCTTGTAGCAGCACCAGGCTGCAGCAGCAAAAGCCTGAGTGCAGTCGGAGTCACCCAGACACAGCACACATGGTCCCGGTGAGTCAGGATAAATCAGGGGTGAGCAAGAGTCATGCCGGCAGATGAGAGCATCGGCTTGTTCGCCAAGGCGGCAACACCTCTGCCCGGGAATGGACGGCACAGCCTGGATGTAGCATCTCCCCAGCCAGACGGGGATAATGCCCCGCTTCACCTGGGTACCAGCGGGCAAAACACAGCAGGGATGCAGGATGCTCAGGAGGATACATGGATGGAAGAGCCTCCCGGGAACAGGGCAGCAGGGAGGTTTGGGAGAGTAGTCTGGAGAGGAGGAGGAGGTATCTGGCCCTCTTCCTCAGTTGTTGTGTTTTTGTAATGTTCTCCAGAATTAGAAAATTGCCAGCTACATATACGGACGCGGGGTGACGATCCCCAGCGGTTACATCACTGCTGATAAATGTGAGCTACAAAGCACCCAGACAGAGTCCCGGCTCTCAAATCACGGCACAGTCTAAACCTTCTCTACTGCAATGTTGCTTTCACTCAGCATCTAAAACACAACAACACAAAGCTCTTTCCTCTCCTGTAACCTAACACAACCCCATTCTTAATGCATGAATTAATTTTTTTCCCCACCATGATCTCACGCAGGCTTGAAATCCTGTCTGGACAATCAGAGTGCACACAGCTACCACAGCAGCTGCTCCTGAATGCCATCAAAATGTGCACAGGCCACTGGCTTCATTATTCCTGCCCAGATCTCCCTGAGCTTTGGAAGCCCAACTGAAGCGGCAGTTTCCCTGTAGCTTCTGGCCCGTGTCCTGTTCAGGTTTACGCATGCAGGCACCAGCTCCCGGGCTGCAAAAACCACCAGGAGAAATTTTATGACTTTTTTTTTTCTAGACATGGTTACAGTGAGACCTGGAAACACGGAGCTACAGGAGAGGGATGTGCTGATCCCCCACTGTGCCAGGGGATCAGCACATCCTAATTTGACTAAAGCAGAGCATAGCAAGTCCCCTGGACCAGGGGGACTCAAGACCCCCCCCAGCACTGCCCGTGCCCTGCACAGCCCCAGAGACCAGCCAGGCTCTGGAAGGGCTGGGTGGGAGCCAGCACCAGCCCAGTTAAACCTCTCCGGAGGCTGCAACGCAAAGCCTGGCCATGCTGGGAAAACCCCCTCCCTCCTGCCCCAGATGGGGAAATGCTCTTTTCCATACAATGGGAGAAGAAAAACAGCAGGAAACCAAGTGCTGAGCATTGATATGAAATATGACAAGCTCCCTCTCTGCACAAGGGAGGGAGAAGAGGGAAGGAAGGTCTGGCTGCCTGGGAGCCAGAAAATCCTTTGGGGCAGCAGGAGGATGGTTTGGGGGAGACAAGAGGGGCCCTTCCCATCGCAGGGCTCTGATAAGGAGCTGGTTAAAGCCCTGGAAATCACATCTGCTGAGAGCTAAAGCCAAGGAAACACCTTGCCCTCAACCGCTGGCATCCCAGGTGGAAACTCCAGCGGCCCCAGGCTCCTGCACCATTTCACCGCCCAGCTGGACACGGGGGAAGGCGCCGCTCTGGCTTTTCTGTTTCCCCCACAGCCTGCCCACGAGCTGCCTTCAGGAGATGTCAAGGCATTTACAAACGTTCATTTCTCTCCACTCTCCCCAGCCACACTCCCGCCTGCAGTTACAAACCCTTAGGCAGAGTCCCTGTGTCTCTTGTTTAGGGGTGTGTGTAAGTGTCTATATAAACATCACACATATAGACACACAGAGACACACAAGAAGGTTGATTAGCAAGTACAGAGCTTGGTTGTCCTCCCACTGAAAAGACAGCGAAACATCAGCTAATTCTGCATGCTAACAACGGAGGCCGATTAAAACCCCAAGCCCCATCCCAGTGCTGTGATGCTCCCCGGCTGTGCCTCATCTGGTCCTGAAGGAATCTCCTCTCCCACACACCCCTCCTGAAAATCGACTTTAGCTGGAAATTATCCACTTGCCACTGGAGATGTGGAGCTGGGGAAATACCGTGTCCAGCTGAGAAGCAGGTCGGGACTGCAGCAGGTCTAACTAAAACCCCTCCTGGTTTCAGCAACCCAGGTCTTCGGGATGCAGAAACAGTGCTAGCTCCCTGCCTCCCTGTCTGCCTGGACAGGAGGGACGGTATGGGACAGGAACAATAAATACCGCATCACTTGGAAGGGCATGAACACCATGAAACACTCCCAGCCCCGGCTCCAGCATCACCAGAGCCACCCAAACGCATCCCAAAGCACTTGGGGAAAACATCGCGCTCAGCCAAACCTTCCCCTGCGGGTACCAGCGCGGCTGACAAACCAGTTTGGTCACACAGACTGGTTGTGCTTTCATGTCTAAGGAGAGAATGGAAACAAGACGCTAGGTCTTCGCCCTCCATCGGGACGGGAACTGGGGGGAAGGCGGCATCCCCGCTGCCAGCAGCCGCCGGCCCCTTGGCTGGCGGGCGTTCCTCGCCCGTAACAAGAGAGGATTGTTCAGGGGGAGAGCGGGGAAGAAAGCGGGGTTGTTCACGCTGCGGTGACTCACGGGGCTGTTAATGACACCGGGGGATTGCGGGGTGCCACATCCGTGCCATCGGCAGCGACTCAGAGCCACGGTCTCATGGGTTTGACATGCTCTCCCTGGCCACGCAGAGCCCAGCAGTGCCTCGCAGGGGTGATGGCACCCGAGTCACTCCTCCTCTTCTCCCCTACTCCTTGCATTGCCCTGCTGAGGCTGAACAGCAGGAATTTTTCCCAGGAAGGTTTTTTTCTTCTTATTCTAATCAGAGGGAAAATGTGGGGGTGCCCCAGAAACACTCGGGGGTCCCCAGCTGACCCCCAAGCCCCACCATGCACTGAGTGGTACCCAGAGCATCCCAGCCGTCTGCCCTCTCCATAAAGGAGCTCATCCGGACACTGGAGCACTTCTCAGCACAAACACAGCTCAGAGCCTACGCTAAATGTGAGCCCGTGGGTTGCCGAGGTGGAAAAGTCAGAGGCCGTGTGCCTCTGCAAGAGAGGGAGAGGAAGGGCAGGACAGGAAAAAAAAAAAAAAATTAAAAAAAAAAAAATCCCAAAC
>JAAGAY010144653.1:0-57947 GCA_011801015.1 Ardeotis arabs | reverse complement strand
GGTCTTTAAATTTCTAAATACCAGAGGAGCTCCCATTAGCTTTCATCCTCCTGTCAGTGTCTTTTAGGGAATATTGAAGCCACAGATGCGGAGGAAACGCGCCCAGTCGGTAGATAACGCCTGACTGGCCTCTGACCCTGGGGTTAAACTGCTGTCTGGGCTGTGCGGACCAGTAACCCCCTTCCCAGGGATGGAAAGCTGCCAGCCAGCTGTCAGCGTGCCAGGGCATTGCATCCAGCGCAGGGACGTGACGATATGATATCTTTTTAATGTCCTTTCCTTTCATGCCCCTCTGCGTTAGCAGGGACGGGGGGGATTGCGCGAGCGGCGCTGAGCCTCCCGTCGGTTGTGTTTTCATAGCTGCCAACTAAATCTGATTAGTTTGTCTGCGTTCCCGGGAAAGTAAATCTGCTGTTTATCACCAGGTCCATCAAATCCCGGGTATTTCCACTGATGCTTGTTAAGGCACATTATTATTTATTTTCCTTACTATGCAATAGCCCCAAGGATGTTTACAGTCTGTTGAATTATAGGTAAAGGGGTGGTTTATCAAGCTAATCCAATGAGACCGGTAAGGCAGAGCCAGCCTCTCTAAGCCTCCGGTGCAACAAGGGAAGGGACAGAAAGACAGAGATTCATGTAGCCTTGATTTGGTCCTGATGGCGCTAAGGGGGGAAGAATAATTGCTGCTGCTGTTATAGCTGGGCAGGCCATCAAACAGGTTGGCTTGCAGATTGAGCGTCACGTGGAGATGGGTCCCCTCTGACTGCCCTGCTTGCAGAGGTCCCCCCCGTACACCCACTGCAGAGCACCAGCTGCCTGAAATATTTAACCAGAGCGTATCTCCAAAGTCTGGAGATGCTAGAGCTTCCTTAACACCATCTTGAGCTGATTTGGGTTGAGTACCAGGGAGCAGGGCACTTTTCCTTCCAGTCTATCATCAATGGTGATGTTCACTGCTGCTCTAGTGACTTGGCCCCTTTCAGGTTCTTCCCTGCCCTGGCAGTACCTACACTTGCAATAATACCATGAGCTCACAGATGGGAAATTGCGTTTAAGTGCCTTGCCTCAAGCTGTACACAAAGTCTGTGCAGGGTGCGGTGCTGAACCGGGGAAACTCAGATCCTGAACTCACCCCCCTGCCTGTCCTGACACCATTTTCCTCCCTCCAACCTGAGATGGAAAACAGAGGTCACGACCAGGCACGCTTTGAAGCATGGCATATAAGCAAGAGTAGACACGGGACTGAATGGCTTCCAAACAGGATCTTTCTACCTGAAATACATCCAGCAGTCCAGCTGCAGAAAAGACTCTTCATTTCCCTCTATATTATACTTACGCTTAGCTGCTGTCTACCCGAGATGTGCCCACATCTTTGTTGTGGGTGAAATGCCTCCTGGGAAGACACAAACCTGACAACTTTCATTAGAGACACTTTTCCTGCACTTGGAGCTTCCCAGGCTTTGACTCAGCACTGGCTATCAGTGGGATGGAGTGTGCTCTTGAAGGAATACAAAAACTCTTCCTCATCAGTCGCATGGGCAATATCTTCTGCTCTCAACACAGAAGCTTCTAGTCTTTGTTTTACCTTTTAAAAAAACATTTATTATGTATTTAGAAAGTGGATTTCAAAATATATCTATTTTTCCATTGTTGCCACAAATGAATTCTTCTTAGGAAAAAACAGAAGTGATATTCAATTTGGGAGTAAGGTAGTGAGTACTACGAAAAAGCTTAACAGGTCCATAACAGATCTTTACCTCAGGTGGTAAAGGCCTACAGTTGGTCTCAGTTTGAGTCTTGCTTTGTTATGCCTACACAGAAATTGGAAAATCAGACAGAAAACACTGCAAGGGCAGTAGGTTTGGTTAGCACTGTCTGCAGTGGGAAGTTGGAGGACAGCACAAGTACAAATTGCTCTGATTTGGGTGTATACCATTGCATTTGGCTTAAACTCATCATCGCTTAAGCTTCCTCCATGTGTCCTTTTCACATCAAAAACCCTCACACACAGAAGTATTCAAGTCTATGCTTAAAACACAGATAGACTTGGGAGAGCACATCTGCTGGCAGCAACAGCAGCTGTACAAAAGCATCCTCTGCTTGCTTTCATCTCCTTCCTAATGGAAAGGAAAATGGAGCATAAAGATATTCTGCAGAAGGTTAAGTGCTCCCGTCTAAATGCGGTGGGTTTGGAGGAGTCAATGAAGCAAAGCCGGGGGGGCGGGAAGCGGGCAGGGAGGGCCTGGAGGGGATGCACCAGTTGCTGTTGTTTGGCTGCAGATGTGTTATTCCAATTAACTTGAAAGCGGGAATGCGAGGGGTGAGCGGGGAGGGAAGGTGAGGAAGTGTTTTTATGGCAGGAGGTGAAGTCTGCGCCATAGACAGTGATGGAGATGGCCCTCCTGGTCTCTCTAAGGTCATCTGGTTTTATGTGAGACGAGAGGTGTAAAACCAATATGTGAAAGCCAAACAGGAAGGTCCTGAATGGCACATGTGGAAGAGCTTAACAGGCACATGCTTGACCCAGGGCTTGGGTTGCCGCTCATCTCTGAGCGGCCTCTATAATTATAGGCTTTGCTGGACGTGTCATTATAGCAAGTTACAGAATAACCCACTTGCCTTAATTTGGTGATAAGCTCTGCAGTTTGATTGTGTGTGCATGTCAAGGCCTGTGGACTGGTTGGGTGGATGGTTGGCATTAGGATGTAGATGGAAGAAAAGATCTTTAAAACATCCCTGCTGCACTGCAACGCTGAAGGTACCTACAATAGCACCGTGGTGAGAGCCTGGTGTGCTAAACAGCGTTCCAGGCTGGAAGCAAGGAGGAAAGGAAGAGTGTGGGGGGAGGACACGATAATACTGAGAATAAAAGTTAATTAAAAAATAAAATCAAGAGAAATGTGTCTCTAAGGCCACTTCTTTTGCAGAGACCACCTGTCAAATGCTTCCCTGTCTATAAACCCAAGATTGGCCTCCAATCTACTCTGTAGTTCTTTAATTTTTAATGCCTCTCCCCTGGTCTCACAGGTGGCTATTATAGACAGAAGCTGTCGCCTGTATGGATACAGATGTGTGTGATGCACGCGCTGAACATGAGTGCTCAGGATTCAGGAACCGACACCAGCCGGGAGCAGGAGCTGCCAAAGGAGGTTGTTAAACTGTGGAGAGCGAGGTACCTCGGCGTTGTTAGGGATTGCCATGTCTCTTTTCTTCCTTCTCCTTTTTTTTTTTTTCCCTTGACTCTCTAAAGTGTCATCTTGAATTGATAACATCACTAGATGGTGAACTGGAAGCAGATAATTCAAGGTGGGGTTGTGTATGGGTTTTTGGGGCAAGAAGCGCTGGTTTTAATCCAAGCCTCCCCTCTGTTACAATACTTAGCTTCCCCATGGCCGTAATTCCAGGTGAAAAATAGGGGAGTCGTAATTCTTTCTCTACCTGACTCACAGGGGTGTTGTGAGGCTCAGTTAGTTAATTATAGTAAAGCTTCTGAATAATAATCATAATAACACTTAGCAAATGAAAAGCGGGTATTATTATCGTTAAAGTAATGACAAGGTACCCTGCTGAAAGAAGCAAATATAATGCTGATTATTAAAATCATTTGTATTTAGCGGCAAATGTTGCCGCTGCTTTATAAACTTAGAGATGTAATCTTGCCCCCAAGCCATAACAATAAGTAATTCCAAGTGCTTTGTTGTTAGGTTTCTCAGGATATAGGAACAAACAGGTACCTTCAGTCAGAAGGGCCTTTATTTTAAAAATTACGAGAACAATGGGAGAAAAGAGAAGAAAAGCAACATCGTGCTGAGATGAGGCCAGAGGTGCGTGTCTTATCTGAGCACAAGCTGGCTGCTCTGCCCTCTCCTTCCAGTGCCAGTGTGCCCCAGGGGAAAGGGGCGAATTTGGGAAAAGTAGTTGCAAGGGGTATGAAAGAAGCTACGGAGGGAAAGTTTGAGTTTGGAGGATATCTGAAGGCAAGATTTTGGTACAAATCACAGACATTAATTAATTATTTCCACCAAGCCCAGTACAAAGCTCTCAGATTTGCTACTGTCCATATAGCTCATGTGTCTTAGGTTTTATTTCCATTGCCTCCCTTGAGTTCTCAGTGCCACAGCCTGAGGCTGCTCTGGATTCTCTTTTTTTTCTGATGTACATGGTTGCAGCTTTCTCCCAGAAAACTTTCCTGCCTTGCCTATGGTATAGCAGGAACATAGAATCATAGAATGGTTTGGGTTGGAAGGCACCTTCAACGGTCATCTAGTCCAACCCCCCTGCAAGGAGCAGGGACATCTTCAACCAGATCAGGTTGCTCAGAGCCCCGTCCAACCTGGCCTTGAGTGTTTGCAGGGATGGGGCATCCACCACCTCTATGGGCAACCTGTTCCAGTGTTCCACCACCCTCAGACCTGCCAGGTTTTAAACACAGCAGTGCTATGAGGTTATCCTGCTGGGGGAGGCAGCTGGAATGAGGAAAAAGAGGGAGAGTTTGGGTCATACCTAGTCAAAGGAGAAAACAACTTGTGATTTTGAAGTAGGGTAATACTTTTTTTTTTTTTTTACCTTCTATTTTTTGCCCTTTATCTACAGGTTAAGATTTGAATGACTGGAAGAAGCCAGCCAAAAAATCATTGTTGTCCACTGCCTAGTGGAAAGAATGCCTGCTTCCATCAGAAATATCCCACCGCAGCTGGTCATAGCTGGCAGACACCGTAGACGTAATCTCAGGAAAGGGTAAAAATATTGAGCAGCTCTCTGGAGAATTTCTTCACTCTCTGGATCTGGATATGCTCTCTCTGTGTCCTGCGTTAAAACAAATGGTAGAGAGAAAAAAAAAATCTGCAGAGTCACTGTTTGTGTTGTATATTTTGTGTTGATGGATGGGTTCAGTCACTAGGGCTGTTAATCTAGCAACTTTTAGGAACATTAAATTAATTTTGGGGGGAAACAAACTACATAAATAAAATGAGTATAATTGGATATTGCTTTGGTTCCACTGATTCTAGGGCTGTAAATTGCACTTGACGTTCATGGTGTCAGGCTCCGAGGTCCTTAATTCTGTTCCTTAAGGATGACTTATGCAGTGAGGGGGTGAGTGTTTGCTTCAGCAAGTTTGGGTATCTCAAGGGAATCCCAAAATTGCTATCAAAGGAAAGGACTCACTTGCTAATACAGCCTCTTTGCTTTTGGGTTGCAATATTTCACCTTAAATTTGGCTTTTGATCCCAGGAACAGTTATTATTCATATAAATCTAAGGCGGGTGAATGTGGTATAAATATTTAGGTTGGCATTCAGGTACTTGTGTTTTACTCTTGATTGTATTGTGACTGAGGTTTTACTGTACTCTTGGTCCTGTGCCTGCACATCTCTACTTCCACAGTCTTTTGCGGCCAGTTTTGGAGGATTGAATTGTAACTGTTTTCATATCCTAGGATGAAAATACACATGTTCTAACTTGTGAGCCTTCAGGCTCACAAATACAGCAAATGCAAGGACAGAGTAAGCTTTATGGTGCGTTAGACAACTCTCTTCTCATCTTAGGAACCTGTCAGTAAGTCTTGATCCATTTCTGGAAGGGCAAGTTTTGAGACCCAGCAATTCATTGCCATAATTGCAGCATCCTTACACAGCACTGTGAGCTGCCAAGAATAAAAGATGCATTAGATATATGAATTTCCTTTAGCTCTTATAAGGTCTTGAAGCTGGCATCTCTCTGGATGATCAGGTGGAAGAGAAATAGAATCCACAGAGGTACCTCCTCTGGTCCATTCTGGCAGAGGCACTTAGGAACTCTTCACTCCTTCACTTTTTGTTTAACTTGTGATACTGTCATGTATAAACATCTCCAGGAAAATATTAATTAGAGTGTGTATTTCTTGACAACTAACTCTAAATGGATTAAACATGCTTTACTCAATGAAGCAAAGAGGTGTTGATTAAGAGAAATTGAATTGTATCCCTGAGATAATTTTCTCTCTCTGGATCTAGAGAATATAGGCAAACCAATGCTTGTAGAAGAAACTGAGCCGCTACACTCCAAGTATCTCAAAAATAATATTCAGGACATACATATTAATTGATTTTAATGTCAAAATGCTTGATGCAAACTTGTGCTGAGACTTTAAATTGAGGTCCTGACCATTCTCTGTGGTCACTAGAGGATCCCACAAGAATGGGAATGACCTGGCAATTTCCAGTTTGGATAATTATGTTCTGCCTCCTTAATGTTTCCCATGCCCTTTCAATTAGTATGATAATCATCTTCACTTTGCGACCTAGACTGAAGTATAAGTGATGGTACATGCTGTTCAATAGCTGCCGTGCTCCACCCCAGAATCACTGATTTTTCAGCGGCGATGTGGAAGCAGAGCGCTTTGTCATCTGGCGCGCATTGGCTGATGGGACTGAGAACGCATGGGACGCGTGGACCATGGTGGGGTCGGAGCTGCCCCTTCTCTGTGAGCTGCTTCGGAAACACTTCTGGATGAAAAGTCTTAAATGTGGAAGAGCTCACATCAAGCAAAAGAGGGACAAATAAATGAGTCGTACGGGAAGGAGGGGGAAGTCACTGTAAATTCAGTAAAATAACAGCAGGCGAGGAGACCTCCGCTGCAGCTCAAGGGTGAATTTTTAGTACAACCAGTGCAGCCTATCAAGCAACTGTGGAGGAATGAAGAGGTGCCCATCTCCCTGACAGTGTGATTTAAAGAACTGTTCTTTGCTGGCCTGGCCTTGTGTCTTTCAGTTGCCTTGAAAGGGAGAGAGAACCTTGTCTCTGCTCCCTCACTGGCATCTATCTTAAAAATAATTTAAAAAAAAAAAAAAGAAAGGAAGGAAAAGGAGGGAGTGTGTGGTTGAGTGTGGGAGAGAGAATTTTCCACACTGAACCCCCTGGTCAGCCATTGAGTAACAAGACAACAGGAATATTTCACTGTGCCTCACACGATTTGTTTACGTTCACCTTAATGGTAATGAGTTGTTTACTCCGGTGTTACACCTTGTAACAGACACCGTTTGCACCGTGACAGTTGTCCCAGCTGCCTTTTGGATAGCAGAGTTCCCTTGCAAGAGATGTGTTGCTATTTTATACAGTTTTTGATACGCAGCCTGAATGAATTCTCTGAAGGAGGATCTGTCTTTTGCTAACAGCCATCATTTTTATATAAAGTCGAAGGTATTCGTATTATGTCTTCATCTTCTGTATCTCAACTAGTAACCGTATCACAACTACTCCCTCCTGACAACTATATTCATTTCTCATTAAAGATATTTCATGTTTTATTCAGGAATTTAAATGAAGCTATCAGAGCCTGTAATAGCAACAGTTTGGGATAATTGTATCTCATTGATGGCAGCCTCAAGAGTTCTAATTAATATATATTTAGCTCCCTGGCTGTCTTTAGACCAAACGTCTCGGTATGAAAGACAGGGAGAGGCGATAAGGGGAGGGGGAAGGGAATAGGCTCCAAAATAACAGCCCCTTATTGAAATTTGGATAGGAAAATCTGTGTTGCAAGAAGGAACTGCATGCTTTGGGATTCTTTCTTTTTCCCCCGTATTTGATCCAAAATAACTTTTGAAATGTGGAATACTTCTCAAGAAAAGAAAATACAAGAATATAGATTTACTACCCAGTTGTTTGAGGGGGAAGGAAGGATGACAAATATGTGTTTTTCTCCTCCAATGATACACCTAATATGTGAGTTCAGCTTATCGGTGGTCTCTGCTTTTATTACCTCTTTTCCTGCCTCCTTCAGCCAGAGTGCTCCGTTCAAAATTGCTCCGTTTCACAGATACAATCTGCAATGCAAACAGGCTCTCATTACACTTCTTCATAGCAAAAAAAAAGAAAAAAAAAAAAGCTTACTTTGCTGTATGACTGATTAGCCCTCACCATACAGCTCTCAATTTTCTTAGTCCCTTTTGGCTTTTTTTTTTTATTCCCTCCCTTTCCTTCAACACTACCTTTCTCTCTGTTGTGCGAAATGAGGCTAGGAAAAGATTTGGGGAGCGGGGGGGTATTATTCTGGCATTGGAATTCATAGCACTTGTATTCACTTACAAGCCTGAACTATTTTCTCAAATCACTTCAGTCTCTGTGACTTTCTCAGACCGTAGTTTATAAATCACTTTTGTGGTGCACTATCTAGAGGGGATCAAGACCCCTGGAAGCTTGAGTCATATTGAATTGCATTGTGTAACGGAGAGTCATTAGGAGTTTACAGTCGAGGGAAAAAAGAAGTCTTATAAATAGGCTAATTCAACTGGCACTTATGTGTTTTAAAGGCATTATTGAGGAAGGAGGATGGTAGTATTATTTGCTCCCAATTTTGGTCTCATCAGCAGCAGCTAAGGGTGGCTTTTGAATAGGACAGGAATAGAGATTGTATAGACCTCCAGCTTTAAAACTTCTGTTTTTTTTTTTTTTTCTTTTATTATTTAAGCAAGTGCTAAGGACTATTTAGAGGTTTATTAAACTGGCTTCCAAGCTGGAAGCTGATCCAGCCTACACTGGCTCAAATTGCCTCAGTTTCTCCTGAATAAGAGCTGCTTTTCTCTTACTTCCAGCTGATTTTTTAAGGTGTTTATTTGAGAGAAGTATTTTGCACAGAGCAGAATAGGGACTTTCTGACAGTGAAAGGATTTTCAGTAAGAAGTTCACATGGCAGCTGCATTTTTTCAGTCAGAATCTGATAGTAAGGCTTTGCCAGTAAAGCATCTTTTTTTTTTTTTTAACTTTTTTTTTTTTCTTTTTCAGAAAAGAGTAGAAAAGGACTGATGATGTAATGAGAAGGTACTTATTTCATCTGAGTGTGTTCAGCTTGCAGATTCATGACACAAAAGTGTCAACCCCTGGGCGTTGCCTTGCTGCAGACTGGATTTTCTTGGCTGAGGTTGGAGGGTATCGAATACCTGGATATCCTTGTGCCTACAGGTGTGGTAGAGGGAGAACAATGACCAGAAGCAGGTGCCTGGCTCTCAGGAACTTCAAAACACTGCCAACAAGCTTGTTCCTAGCCGAAGTTGTTGTTTTTTTTAAAAAAAAAGATGACAATTTTCAGTATTGTCTGCAGATCTCAGTCCCATGTCATCCACTTCCATGCCATCTGCGGGGTCGCCGTGCTTGGTGCAGACAGGATTTTCTCAGAAAAACAAAGTGAACCCAAAACGAACCCTTGGTTGAAAACAAGAGCAGAGTCAGAAGTTCAAAGGCTGGAGAGTTGAGCGGGCTCACGTGGCCAGCAGAGGCTCTGTGTGAAGTGTCTCCTTGGGATTCGGTTGATGGGTTGCTCTGCAGCTCTGCCCTGGTGCTTCCATAACCTGGGCTGGAATCCAGCCCAGCCCTGAGAGATGGAGGGTCAGTCCAGTGTGATAGTGTAAGGTCAGCAATGGAATGAGGCTGGGATATCTCAATTGAGATTCGAGTGTATAAAAGTATAAATCAAAAAAGCAAAATCCTTGAAGGGACACCTTGCAGCTGTCTCGGGAAATGAAAGGCTTTAAAATAAGAAGACTGGAGAACAGGAGAATCCTGCAGCTGGTGCAACTAATAACACTATTTGGTCTCGACTCAGAGAATAGCAGCATCCTCTCTGTCATCTGGAAAAGTACAGGGTGTACTGTCAAACCTGGGGAGAGATGCTGCTCCTTAACATAGCAAGCTGCCAGCATCCTGGGGAGGTTAGATGTGCATGTAAATACAAATCACATCACTTATACTGTGACTTTCCAGTTAAATATATCAAAAATGTTATTCTAAAAAGGGTTTGCAATTGTAGGCACCCTTCTTCCGTGTCCTTGAAAACTCTAGATAGGCTCAAAGTTCACCACCAAAGTCATGGAAGGGGAAAAGAATGGGCTTTTTCATCCACGTTACTCCTGAACGCTACTGTCTCGTTTTGCTGCAGGATACTCATAATTTTATGCTTATTTAAACAGACACATATCTAGTTTATGGGCATATTCCAGGGGGTGGAAAAAAAAAAAAAAGTCATATAGCTTAGAGTGCAATTCTCATGGGCAAACACCTGATCCCCTTTAATAAGAGATAGAAGGGAAACTATTCCCCTGCCAAGCTGCTATTTTACAGGGCTTCACTTGCCGCAGCAGGCTGGTAGCTGCGCTTCTGTCGAGTACGCGGTGCGGGAAAGACTTGGCTGGCAGGTACGGCGGTTATCGGCAGCTTGTGCCAGCGCCACTGAAACCCACGGCAGCAGAACTTGTTTGTAGCACGGAGTGCCACGCAATGAGAGTACAAGAGAGGTTCATGAGTCCAGGATGTGCACATCTGCCAATCAAAACCAGGTCAAGGGTGGGCTTAATTGATGTTTCAAGCTGCATCAGCCTGGATCCTTACTCTTTTAAGGATTTAGATTTCTTTCTTTTTTCCCTTCAGTAGTTCCCAGTGGTTTGATATTTTTATCGTTTTTAGTATTTCCTTGAGGAAAGTGAATTGAGTGCTCAGTTCCCATGCGCTAGCATATTTCCTTCCTCCCGAGAACACTTATAAGTTTGCATTTGTGAGTTTTCTTTGAAATGGTTCACACTGTTGCACTTTTGTTCTCTGTAGCATATCATCTAGTCAGCTGCAAGCTTTGGATTACCTCCTCTTTCCCACCAAGATAGTCAGAGCAGTTTAAAAAAACGGATGGCTCAGCTGTGTAAAGTGATAAAAGGTGTGCAGGCTAAAATGCTGGCCTCATATTTATAGGACTGGCCATAGAATGTCTCCTCACAGGACTTTAAAGCTGCTGCTTCTCCAGCATTGTCTTTAACCAGTAACAAAGAAATGCTAAAGGCAGGTACCTGACACCTAGCTAGTTATTTGGGGTTCCTGAGGACCCAAACCAAAAAAGGTAGACTGGTCCCTGTAAGTGGTACTCTACACACATACCACAACCTGTATTACAAAGAAATGTGCCACAAAGAGACTCTTTTAAGGAGATGGAATATACAGAGTTTGGTACTTATTGTGACTTAAATAAGGAGGACCATAGGCTTGATTTTTTTTCTAGTTTGTATCTGTGGATCTAATCTCCCTTTTGGTCCCTGTAGGATGAAATTATGCTTTTATTAACTGTTTATCAGGATAGTCAAGAAATGATCTCTGAGAAAAGCATCTATTGGGATCTCAGATTTCAAGAAAAGCCACTATAGGTGAGTTCAGTGGTTCCTGCATATCGAAGTCTAGCAAGTCCTCACATTCACTTGAAAGTAGAAAGTAAATGTTGGAGATGTTGACTGAGTAACTTTGCAGAAAAACTTGTATCTTCAGTGAACCAGAAGGTATCTTTTATTCACACCAATATGGACACACCAGGAACCCCGTAAGAAACCACATTTAGGAGAAGGTTCCATTGAGAAAACCCAGTGTGCACTTAATTCAGATAAACCCTGGAGAGTCAACCAGTGAGACCTCAAAGCACAGTGTAATTTGTGGTCTGATGTATCCCAGTCAAACTTCACTGCTTTCTTTCTATAAACCAAATGGATAAAATCAGGCAAAATGATGAGGTGTTCAGATGTGGCTCCAGAATAAGTGCACAAGTCTGCTTCACGGTCTCAGAGTCTTGTCTAGTTTCTGCTCCTATGCCACTCAAGAAGTCAGTGTAGGTTTTAATTTGACATTTAGACTGTGCATAAGCATGCACATGCTTAAAAATAAAGCAGATATTATTCAAGTGTATTTAATTTCTAACAACGTTGTAAATGAGTCATTTTCAAAAATCCTTTCTTTTGAATCTTCTGTTTGGATAATTATCCTAACAAGCAGAGGAGTTAAATGGCTAACCTGCTTCTCTCCTCAAGTAGCTGGCAAAATACTTCAAGCATCTAAAGCCACATATGGTGCCTTTACAGAGGTAGTTCATGAAGAGAAAGGAAAATATTATGGAGGAGCAGCTTAAAATTTTTTCTAATTTTTTTTTGGCAGCCATGTAGCACAGAGAGTACCTCTGTGAAGAATGCATTGCCTTCCTGGGTAGACAAAGGAGATCCTTGGAAGCGAGTTTGTTTTTTTTTTTTTAATTACTTAAAATAACTAGATAAAATACTTTTAGATAAAGTCTAGTAACAAATGTGAACTTGGCCTGAAAGAGGATGGAGCAAGCAGATGTCCTCTCCTGGCTGACTGTGGTCTTCCCTAGCCTCATCGTCGTCTTTTAGGATTTGATCAATGCTATTGCAGCATTTCAAAATTCTGGTTTGAACCTATTAAAGTTTTCATGGTGTCTGACAGCTCTTCCCTTTCTAACAAGAGCAGAAAACTTCACACACTCAGAGAAACGAATGATATTGAAAATCTGCCGAAAGCAGGGTGAGAGAGAGGGAGAAAGCAGGAGGAGGATTAAGGGAAAAGCCCTGCTTTGAATCCATCCTTTTGTTTTATGGCCAATGTAGCCTCTCTATGACATATCAACAAGAAACAAAGAATTGAAATAAAATGAAAGGGTCGGAGATTAGAAGAGAATTGTCTGTAGCATTTCAGCAAAACCACCGATGGCTTGTGCTGGTGTTGGCTACTCTCCCCCCTCCTTTCCCCCTCGTTACGCGATCCTACTTGGGAACATGTTATCAAGGACTGAGAATCAGGCCAGTGGCTGCTGATGTTAAGAGGACATGACATGTGCACAAGGCAGGGCATAGGGGCTGGCTGCACATATTAAAGGCAAACACATCACAATCCGATTAGTAGAAATGGAGTGTGTGTGCTGGCTCTGGGAATTTTTTTTTTTAAAGTAATACTTCTACACTTTTTCTATTGATTGATTTATTTTTGAAAGGAGTAATTCCCTTCTAGCTTTTCTCTCCCCTCTCCTCCCTCCTCCTCCCCACCTTCAAATCCTTCGTCCCTGCGTTTTCACCTCACCAGAGCTCCCGAGGAACACGAGTTCAAAGGCAATTGGAGTAGGGGAAAAAAAAATAAAAAATTGCAAATGCAAAGAGCTCTCTAATCTCTTTTTGACCTGTCCTGTACAACAGGCAATTTCTGCAAATCTAACACAAACTTGTAAATCTTCAGTACTGGGAGACTGGGAGGGATAAAAGCAACACATTATGTTTCATTAGAATTTAAGCTGACTAGCTAAATGTCTGTTTGCGTGTATATGAATTTTTGCTAGTGGTGTTTTTAAAGTTGTTTTACAAGTGTCTCATCTCCCTTAATATGTTACTTAGCCACCAGAGTTTTTATTATTTTACCAGAATGTATTTCTTGTAGCTTGCTTTCGTTATTTCAGTAGGAATGAAGGAAAACAGATTCCTAAAGGAAGGATAGATTTTAAGACTTTGATACTTAAAAAAAAAAATATGATTTTCACTAGATCTGGTACACTTATTGAATGCAGAATAAAGAAAACAGTCTGTATTCAATATCTATAATAATGCGTTCAGGTTCTGATATAATAAACCATACTATTGGACTACAATCATCCTGTTTGTTTAGCTCCTAGTCTAACTGAATAATTAAACACGTGTAAATTTAAGTTTGTGTATAGTCCAATTGAAAATAAGGGAATTTATTGTCTGCCTAAAATTAGACTTACTGTAAGCAGTTTGTTGGTTGAGGCCCAAAGTTTCGTCTCAAGTCATTACACTCAAAGGTATCCTTGCTCAGCCAATCACTCAAAAGCCTGCTCAACTTTAAGCACGTCCCCAAGTCTTGCTGCTTAGGATTCATTTTGGTAGCATGTGTGGTCATCAGGTTAGCCCAAGGGAAAGGTCAATCAGCAGAGAAATCGGGCTTTTCAAGATGGTTAATACATAGAATTTAGTGAGAGGAAAACAAAACCATGGGGAAAAGGAGAAGTTCAAATGAGGTAGGTGCACCTACATGGGCATTCTCGCTTCCTTCCTTCCCACAGCTTCCTCTGTTCCTATAATCTCAGCACAGATGTTTCCTTTTTAATCCCTGGCTCCAGCTGGCAGTGCATCTCTGCTCTACCGTACTTAGTCGCAATTACTGCAGACATTAACTCTGCACATGCTTCGGAAATTGACTGCTTTTTCTTCCTTGGAAATGTTGCTCATCATCAGGTTTTTAACAGCCAGAAATAAAGGCCATTTGTGTACTGATGAATCCTATTCCCTTCAAGATTTGTAAGAGAGATAAAAGGCACAAGAAGCAGGCTTAACACAATTGCTGGCATGGTGGAAAATTTGGATATTTAATTTACAGTACCTTCCTTTACTAGTACGGAGAGTCTCCATCATGTGATAGAGAAGGAATGGGAAAAATGTCAAGCACGTGCCATATTGACCTGCCTGCTGTTACTTTTCCAAACTGACCACAGGTACTTTATTTATTTATTTTGATTAGCAAAGCAGAGGATTGCATACTAAGCTGATTTCAGGGTATGTTTTGTTGTAGATGAACTTGATTTACAACGGAGCAGGGGTTGATCAAAGTATCTGGAGTCAAACCCACAAAATCTGCACCCGATGTTCAGATCCGCTCTATTCTTTGCACCCAGGCGTGAGACCGTCCCACCTCACGTTCATTCACTTATGGTGTGATGCTGCTGAAATGCCACCAGAGACTGGTGTGTGTGACCCAGGCCAGATTCTTACAGTGAAAAACATAATTGTGCCCTGGGCTTGACAACAATTCAAAGTCTTCTAGCTGCTGAATTCAGGGGTACCAGTGCACCTTGATTATCCTGGTACTGTATTTTTTTTCCATATCCACGTCCAGCAACTTTCCATTGGATCTGAGCCAGCCACACTACCGTGGCAGATGGGACTGATGTGCAGAGGAACAGCGAAGAATCTGGACAGTCCACACATCAGGTATGGCAGTTTATTTTCATTGATGAAAGCTCTTAAATAATTTAAATAGACTGTATGAAATACCTATAAAATGATCAGTAAATCCTTCAGTTGAGCTGGACTCTGTCTTTTTCTGCATGATGCTCATGGACTCAAGTTTCCTATTCTTGAGACCAAACTGAACTTGTGCACTAAAACCTGTTAATGAAGTTGCTGTGTGTTGCCCGCTGTATTCTCCTCATTCCCCTTAGCAATTGCAGAAAGCACTGAATATGTTCCTATTGCCTTCTACCCCATTCCCGTGAAGGAGGTGAAAGGATTGCACGTCCAGCATTTCAAGTGGCTGCTAATATGACGCGTACAACTTCAGACATTTATGTGAGCACTCAGAATAAGAGGATAAAGTTGGCAACAACCTTGAGGTCATCTTGCCTACAAACCGCCTAACCACTGCCCTCCAGGTAAGAAACTGGAAACCTGTGCTTATCTCTACCAGTTAGTGTTCTTCAGTGAGCAGACCGTTGCAGATTAGATAGATGTGCTGCTACAGACACAAAAACCTTTTAAAGCCCCCAGAGAGCTTTCAGTATGGATTCATACTACCTCTCAGTCAATAAGAAACACAGGATTTGTTTGACAGTGACAGTTCTAGGACTAAAATGAGAAAGTTCTGCCAAATGATAACAACTCTGTACGCTCCTGTGGAAAATTTGGACAGACGTGTGTACAGTTTTCTCAGGAATGACCTGTAAAATCTAGATTATTATATAAAAGGACACGTTTATTTGCACTGTTGCCTAATACCGCATGCAGCCTTCGGTATCATTACATTCCATTGAAAGGGCACAATGATTGAGTATTTTGGCTTCCTACTGCTATTGTATCCATTGACTGATGGGGAACAAGAAAGGAGAGTGAGAAGCAGAAAACAAAACTGAAAGTGCTTGAGGACAATTCAACTTTGAAATCGTCTTGGTCAAGCACAGGAAAAGTGCAAAACAAGTGCTCTTTGAAACTTATTCAATAAAAAGCTGTTATGAAAGCTTTCAATAATTTTTGTCCAGCTTTGGCTCTTCTTGCAGTCTTCTAGTCAAGATGAAGTGTGTATACAGGCATTACTGAGATCAACTATTGGTAAATTAAAGAAAACAATAAGTGCAGCTTGGCTATCGCAGAGAAACTAACTGTGCAGAATCTACTACATAAGTAAAGCAGGAAGAAAAGAGAAAGTTAATGATTTTTTTTTTTTTTTAGGTGGGGGACTTTGCTCTTATTTCATATAGCATGCCCTAGAACAACACAAATAGTTTAGTATCTATGAGAAAAATAATAAAAATTAGTGGAGGCCTTTGCATTGGGGGGTGCTTCGCAGGAAAAACTAAGAACTTGTTTGAAAACACACACACCCCCTCTAAAAAGAAAAAAAACCTCAACCCCAAAGAAAGTCCTGCAGACCTGTAGAACCCACTAAGGGGAACTAAGACAGAGCTGAGGTGAGGCCAGATGCAATAAGGCTTCTGCTTTTATAATATTTAACATTTGACACCAGTTCCAGGTGACTTACAAAATACTTGGGTTTGTGAGAATGAGCATCAATAAAAAAAAACGTAGCAGTAGTCACATATGTTGGAGGATGAAAGCACTTTAAAGCAGTCTCTCCTCACCCTCCCAGTTCTGCTTTAAACCAGAAGTGGTCATTGAAGTTATTTTTCTCTGTTAAAGAAGTTTTGCAAGTTTGTCAGCTGTAGCTTTTATTAGTTGATCTAGTTTAGCTGGTGGTTTAATATGTCTAAGAGGAACAAATCTGCACTTTATTATTTTTTAATAAATCCATTGCATTTTGTACAATGTATTTGTTGCATGTAAAGTCAGCAAGGAAAAGAAACTTGCTTCCGTGTGCAGCCAGCTGGATTCATAAAAGTGTTCTCCAATCTTTTTGAACTAATTTCCAAAATCTCACAAGCCTGTTGAGTTTCCCACTACCTGAGCATGTCGGCTGATGCCATGTAAAGTCTGGAGCAGAGATCAAGCATACGCACTCAATGTGCCCTCTCTCTAATAAGAGCTGGCTACTGTGGCAGAGTTGAACGAGAATTCAATTGTGATGGAAGTTAATAGGGTTTATTTTTATCACTGAGGTGCTGGGAAGTGGATGAACCTCTGAGTTCACTTTGGCTTCCAAGCTATTTCAGCTTGTCCTCCATGGTCTCACTGCCTTCCCCAGTCTTTCCCTAGACCTCTTTGCCTACAGCATGACGGCATCTGTATCAATAAGTAGTGCAGCGCCTTACCAGCTACTCCATGGGGGGAAGTAGTGGATGCTGTAGGCCTGATTTCTATGCTATGGATATTTGGGGGAGGATTTACTTTTGGCTTCCTCAACTATGGTCCCAAAAATGAATTTCCCTTAATATTTTGGATGTAAGCTTTGTTATTTTTATTTGACCATGGGTAATGTGCACCACAGTGCAGACTGTGGAGGTGACTGGGAGATAAAAGCACATTTCTAATCCAAACGCACATGCAAATATGGACGTAGCCTGGAAGAAGATCTGGCTCAGAGAAGTGATCCCCCTCTACATCAGAAAGACTGGTGTAAGCAGCAGGGGAAATGGAGAATAGAGGCTTTTTTCCCTTTCTGTTTTTGAGACACTCATAAGAAGGCAAAAAGTTCTTTGTATCAACTCCTAATTTCACACAATTATCACATAATTTCTGTAGGCAGTTCTGGATGTTGCCTATCTGGTTTAATTTGGATTGAGAGGTCACATGGTTTGTTTTTGTTCCCTGACTAAATGGACTTGATGTTTAGATTCACATTTCTTGAACTGATATCCTTGTTATGAATGTAAGCCGGCTTCCCACAAACACTCCTAAATAATTGATAGAAGTTGGCTATTTCACTGGGAAAATGTCTGTCTTAAAATATTTGCAAACCTCAAATTTGTATTAAGATTTAAATTTGAATTGACATTTCCCTGCACAACGTTTGTCCGTCTCCATTGTGTTTATAGGCAGAGGCTATGGTTTTGGCAAGTTGACATTTAATATTTTTTCTATAGTTCAAGTCAAAAGGAACAAAAATTGTCTCAGATTGCAAATTCGAATGGAGATTTTCCAAGTGCCTGTATTACAAGTTCCCATTCACCATTTGAAAACTGAGCTATCTGCATTTTGGTCCTTATACTATTAATAAGCACTTACAATAATATTTTTCATAACGTTAGATTTTTCAGTCTCATGTTATCACTAAGTGGAGATTAGAAGCAAGGAAAAGGAGAGCCAAGAGACGCTGCAATGTATTTGTCCAAAAGGAATGGGCAAAAACCTGCCAATGTCTCTTCCAGCCTTCTAAGAGAGAGTGTTAGAAGAATATAATTTTTTAAACTAAATCTTAAACAGGACAAAACTACAGAAAGGAAATGATGACTCTAAGATAAGCGAGTAGAGCAGCCAGCAAACCAGCTTCAGAACCATGTAAAACCAGACTCCCCCTGGCACAAGGTAATCCTACCCCTCCACACCCCCTCACTTAAAACTGTAGACAGGGAAAAATAAAAAAATAGAAAAAGAGGAAAAATAAAAAGACAAGGAAAAACCTTTTAGGTCAGCTAGTCCATCCCTTGCTGATCCAGGCACGCTGCTGATGGTATTTTCACATCCATGAGTGCTTTGTCCAGGCTACTTTAGCTCCATTGCTAGGGCTTCCATCTGCTCTCAGGAGAGATCATTCCATTTATTTGTTATGAGTTGGCTGTATGGATTTTTTTTTTTAAGTTTTATTTTTATTTTCATTGACAAACCAAGCAATAAAGATTGCGTTGCCAGGCCCAAACTTCTCCACGTACAGGTTGTTCATTTTCTTTTTTTTTTTTTCCTGAGAATGGGAAAAAGCTTTCAAAGCAGAGAGTATCACCCTCGCCTTGCTGCTCACCATCACGAAACCCTGACTACAGAAGCGTCTCATTCATCCCCTGAAGTGTAATCCCTTGAGAACTCGGAAATACCCCATAACCTGAAAACACTCTTTGTTTTGAAGGATAAGAAATAATGGACTGTTTCCACAGTAGGTAAAAGGCAGGGTTTTGTCTTGAATTAGTGTCAGCTTTTACTAGAACATGGGAGCTTCTATGTATTTCTGAACTAGACATGTGTTATGATCCTGCGTGTGTTCTCTGCTGCGTTACCTCTGTTACTAAGCCGAGTCTGTCTCGGGGTCCACTTTCCGAATCAGACGGTTTTGAGCCTGATTCTGATTTGCTTTTACACCACTGCTCTAAATCAGACAGTTGCCATCAGCAGGATGATTGATACCAGTGTGAGGCAAAGGTGGGTGAGGCTGACACTCACGCACTTTGCATTTCAGGGAAGAATCAAATTTTACTTCCCGAATTTTCACCTTTGGTTATAGGCGAGCCATATCTAGCTTTGCAAAGGGAAACTGTTGGAGAAATGCTATATGAGGGGCAAAATGCAGTTACGTTGTGCTCTGCCCGTGAATTTGCAGGCTGCTGTGCTAGGCATCCAGCTCTTTGTACTAACAGGAGTGCTAATATGATGTATTAAATGTCACACCAGCATCGCTGGGTATGCATATCTCTCCTGGTGTACTGCCTGTTTATGCTTATTCAGCTCTTTGAATAATTTAACACATTTCATACTCCAAATTACCCATAACAGTTTGACGGGGCTGCTGGCAGTTTACTTGAAACACTCAGTGTTAGGTCAAAGTAGGGCCCAAGCATCTGCTAAATAGAAGGACATTTCATACTTAGCAAAGCATAATTAGACGTATTCCTGAACACTTTTCTTTTAAGAAATAGGTAAATCCATGCTAATCCCAGTGATACCATAGAAATAAAGGGCTGTACTCGACGCTGCTATGTGTAGCCCTACGCCAGGAATGATTTGGACTGAAGAAGAAGAATTGTGGAGGCTGGTAATTGTTGGAGACAGATAAAGCAAGATGACACAGCTGTATCAGCATGTCATTAGGCTGGAATTAGGGATTTGGGAAACTTCACTGACAGCAGTGCAATATTCTTCACGCGTTTATCAGAGACTTGTCTTAGAACAACCATCCCTGGGCTGAATAACAAATCTGGAAGCTAAAGCTGAACCCTTAAATTGCCAGCTGACTTGGGGAGGGAAAGAAAATCATGCTGTTCTCTCTGTTCCAGAGGGTATGTTAACATTTTCAGGTAGCAACTTTAAGATCACCAAGGGAAGGAGGAAAGACTTGGTCTATGTGTCAGCCTGAACCTCAACCCGGCCTCATGAAGCCGAAGCTGCACAACTGCATGGATGCTGTGTTGGGCCAGAACCTATCTCCTGGCTCGACCAGAGACGGGATGCATCTGGCAGGTGTCTCAGCGAGCACATGGACTGAGCTCATGTGGCCTGCACTCATCCGTCTGCTGGAAGTCATGGGAGGTGCCCGTCTCAGGTGCAGACTGCAAATTTTCAGGCTTCACCTTTCTCTGCTGTTATTTAGCTCAGGCCCTTGCGCTGAGAACATTTGTGCTGGGTGGGTGTAGAAGAGATGCAGGAATGAAGAAAATGGGCCACGGTCCTTGGCTGGACAGCTGGGTCTGGGCATCCTGCTCAGGATTAATGCGAGTGGTGGTCCATCAACTAGTGACAGGATGAGAGGAAATGGCCTCAAGTTGCAGCAGGGGAGGTTTAGATTGGATACTAGGAAAAATTTCTTTACTGAAAGAGTGGTCAGGCACTGGAACAGGCTGTCCAAGAAAGTGGTGGAGTCGTCATCCCTGGAGGTGTTCAAAGGATGTCTGGAAGTGGCACTTAAGGACATGGTTTAGTAGACATGGTGTATTTGAGTTGATGGTGGGACCTGATGATCTTGGAGGTCTTTTCCAACCTTAAAGATTCTATGATAAAGTGCCGCTCTTGTTTGGATTCAATTGGGAAGGAGACACTGAGCTGAGAGAGACAAAACACCTGGTGCTTTTCATATGTGCCTGTCTGGGCTGGGCCTGTATTTAGACACTAGGACTGTCATCTCTTTGTCTTTTTATTGTAAGCAAGATGCAAAATGAACATTGCTTTCACAGCAGTGTCTATCTGTCTCACAGCTTGGTGGAGTGAGGCTGTGTGGTAGCCCACAGTGGACCATTTGCACTCAAGACACAGGTAGCCCAGGAATAAATCTGTGGACTTGGCATGGTGCTGCTCAGACTAATTTTGGGGTGTAGCTGGCAGGAGGTTTAAAACTGCTGGATGCAAGTGGCTGTGAGCCACTCATGATGGAGCAGGCTAGGGCAGGGAGGAGCATTGATCTCCTGCAGGGCCACTCAACTGCCCATCAGCACCTCTCCACACTCCTCCTCTCAGGCAGAAACTAGAGAAGGGGCTGGGCAGCAAAAAGGTGAGTGTTTTCAATTAAGATTTAAAAATCTCAGCCCTCTCAGGGCATCAGGTGGGAGGAATCTCTTCCTGGTCCAGCAGCTCACCCAAGGCCTCGCAAAGTGATGATGCAGGGCCCAGTCAGCGGAGATATTTGCAAAGTGACAGCGGGGCTCTGATGGAGTGAACCTCTCAGATCCGAAGCACCACGCTGCTCTGGAGGATATGCTGAAAATCTTTCTCAGGGATTTGCACATCCTTACAACAACTGAGGGTCTGTAATGAAATGTTTGCTTATCATCCGTTTAACCTGCTTCGAAGCAGCCCAAGCCTGCATTGTAACCTCAGGTCAAAACTATTTTGGATAGCTGAAACTCATGATAAACACATGCTTTTGAAGGTTAGAAAGCCATCAGTGGGAGACATCAGATTTGCCACTTTATTATTAGAAGGGGAGAAAATCCAGGAGTGTTCAGAGCAGCAAGTTTTGTATAAAACATGAAAAGCAGATGGGGGGAGGTGGCAGAAGGAAGGAGGAATCTTTTTTGATACCAAACAACATTGCTTCTGCAGCAAATCCTTTTTCCTCGTAATTTAAGATTGTGCTTGAAATAAGGAGCCAGCTGCACCTGGGGGGAGCAGAGGGCAGGTTGTCCTTTTGGGTGCTTGATTGGCTCTTCCGTGCGTACCTGATAATTATGGGGGAGCTGGTAGGAATCCAGTTGTGCTTCTTGAACATGCACGGAGCAGCGTCATATTCACAGCAACTCTGTTTGGTCCGAGATCTCCGAAAGAGGGGAAGAAGGAGAATTCTTTATTAATAGCAGGTTATGGCCTCACCTAAACATTGCTATAACTGGACCTGGTAAAGGGCTATGCCTACCTTGGAGTTTTCATCTGTGTTAAGCAAGCTATAGATTAAGGTATTTTTCTTAGAAAATACACCTTTATTTCTCAGCTCCATGTAGAAATCCTGCTGTTCCCTCTGTGATGTGGGAGGACTCCCAAAGCATAGTTTTAAGTGCAGCCTCATGGACATGGCTTTTAACAGCATCGTCAGAGTCTGGGGCTGATGAGTGAGGTGAGGGGAGATGGGGGGAATCGCTTTGCACATGCCAGCACTGAGCTACAGCTGGCTGCTTGAGTATTGCACAGGCCAACCAGAAACATTTTAATTACTTTTTAATATAAATCTTGATGGATGTGTGCGGGTGTGTCTGTATATGTACACAGACAGACGCAAAAGTCAAAATCTCATCCCTCACAACCACAGTCCTCTACATTTAAGCCACCTGTCTCTGAACAGATCCTGTATAAAGAGCAGAGCTCTGTGCTGCAGCTTTTCCCTTTGTCCCCAGTACCAGCCTGGTTATGCCCAAACCCATTAACATTGCATCCTTTCAGAACTTCTGCCTCAGCCTAATAATCCTGTTGTACAAGGTTTTCTGCCACAGCAGCCAGCTACAGGTGTAACCAGCAAAGCGACGGCAAGGGCAGACTCCTCCTCTGGGAGGACTCCGTATTTCACCTCTTCCCAGGACCTCCACACTAAGTGGGTTTGGTTTCCAAGTGAAAAGATGCTGTTTTTTTTTCTCTTTTCCTCTAATGGTCAGAGATGGCAAACTCCCTGTGGGATCTGTGCATTAAGCTTTGTTCTTTCTCCCTCCCCTGCTGTCTCCAGTAATTAAAACTGAGCGAAGAAAGTGAACATGCTATTTTTTGAATAGATATTTGAAATTTAAAGTGGAAAAAAAAGTTGTGAAACTTGTCAGATCAATGATTTGACACATATTATTTAGCTGGCTCTAAATATTCTGGAGTGAGAACTTAGTTAACAACTTGTTAACAAAGCATAATTCGGAATAAAACCCAGCTCTCTCTTTGCTAGCTGCATTTGCAATATGGGACTGGTTCTGATAACTCCGTCTCCAAATACCGATGTGGTCCTTTCTACTGCACTTCCTAAGAGTTTTTGCCACTGTAACGCACGGAACTGGAGTGAAACAGAATACAGAGGCAACGTCCACCAAAGCTTGGTCCTCAAGGCACTGCTGAACACCTTGATGTGAGTAATTTTTCTGACTCACGTGCAGGACATCGGTGTAGGGGAACTCACACCAGGGCTCTTGGTCAGCGCTTAAAAAATAGATTCATCCTGCTAACAAAGCACTTGGGAATGAATGACACATGTGAGGCAATTTCTTTGAGGAAAAAAAAAAAAAGAGAGGTTGTTTTTCTCATGCCTGCACTGAAGTCTGCTATCTCTGGCCAGATTAACATGTCTCACTCTACCTTTGGGCTTCTTTTAAAGACTACTTTTTAATGAAAGATCAATGGGCCTGTTTTTCCCTGAAGTGCATCCCTTGCACCCTCACACCTGTAAAGAATGGATTTTTCTGCATGAAATGAAAGGGCGAGCACATCCTGCTACCAATTTTGACTCTGTAGAGTGATGTAGCATGTAATCTCTATTATTTTTCCTGTGATTTGTTAGTGACTGTTGCTAGGTAATGCCTTTTCCACTAAGCATCAGTAAGCTAATATGAAAGTTTCGAGAATGTTTCATTATATAATTAAGCCCTTGGTGGGGCTGACTTCTACTTTACACAAGTCTCTTCTCTTTTTCACATGAGCAAAAAAAGTTGTTACGGCATTACACAAGGGGCCACAAAAAACACCACTGAAGCCAATGCAATTTCTTGGTAATGTTACTGTGTTCTGCTTGCTTTTATTATTAGTTACACACAGCTATCAGCCACTCATCACGATGGCATCTAGCTAGACTCTATGTTGTTTAGGTGGAAAACGTGACAAATACATGGAACATATGACCCATTGGAAGTATCACTAGATCCCAAATCTCTCTCTGGGCTCCATACTCCATTAAACAAATGTGGTGCCTTTGTTCTGACATCTGGACACTTAGTCTAACAGTGACCTTTGCTTCCCAGGGACAGGACTGAGATACGGAAGAACTACTTCAAGAGGAGGTGACTGCCTAGATTGAAAGTGAGAGTGGAGATTTTCCCCAAGATCTTCAGACATGGGAGCCTCAAGGTACTGTTAATTTTGTTTAAAGGTTGGGATGAAGAAAAGGGGTGGACGATATTAAAGTGAGAAGATGTAAAAATAAAACAAAACAAAAACAAACCACAAAATGTGATGTTAAGAGTTTGTATTTTGTCAGGCTTCACACTAAATTTCAGAATTGGAAACTTCCATCGGAGGGGCAATACTTGGGCATCGCAGTATATAGCACTGTGATACAGAAAACCCTGATGTAAATTTGCTTAGCATCAAGGATGCCTAGCAAAGAAGGAAATAAAAAAGCTTTACAAGGCAGCTTTGATGGGCCCTGGCACTGCGTGTGAAAGTCTAGCTTAGTTCTAAGACTGCTAGGGTAAGTGAAAGAAGAGCCTTTGTAATTTTTGTCTTACAATTATGTCACTCAGTCCTGTAGCCTTCATTCTCCCTGTGCAATTTGTAAGAGACGACAAGTCATTCAAACTACCTCTGTTTACAGAGAGTCTCAGTAATACAACACCATGGTCGGGCAGATTCCATGAACTGCAGACCCTGTGTTGACAGACGGGGTTTGTGACTGATTGTTTGATGGGCGCTGCGGGTGAGGCTATAGAGGAATAGCGGCAGAAGAACAGGGCACTGGGTTTTTTTGAGCTCCGAGGTCATGTCGGTTACCAGTGAGAACAGCTTTCAGTGTTTTTCTATTGCATTGTTATCTTGGTTCTGGTGATGAAGTTTTAATTGGGGAAGGGCAAGGATTCTACTCTCGTCCTACACTGCTGTACAGATGCTGCTGCTAGCAGCAACTTGGGACAGGATTTCAGGAGCTGCTCACTTTCCCCCAGGCACGAGCCAGCAGAAAGGGAAGATGAATGAGGTGAGGATTGCTGCATTCGTGTGGGGTATCTCCTGTAGATAATGCTGATCTGGTAAGCAAAGCTGAAATGATATGGCTGGAGATACAAATGCCTTGCACAGAATGGATGTAGCATAGGCAGCATCACAAGTCCCCCTATGCACTGAGAGTACAGCTTAACCCAATTCAGCCTATTTCTACGGCTTGGTAGGTGTTAGGACTCTGCTGGAGCCATTTAGTATCAAATTGGTGATTAAATGCAATAAATTTCCATTCTCTAATTAAAAAAAAAACAACAAAACAAAACCAAAAAGCAACCCACAGAAAACAAAGTGAAACCTTCATGGTCTATTGCATGAAAGCCACTCAATAGCCATCAGCTAATATCAGTTATCTTCTTGCTATGCAGTCTTCCCAACACTGCAAAGCGTAGTTTGGGTATTTGAATGCTAACAATAATTTATTAGGTGTCTCAAAGCATTCAGGATCCCAGTCATAGGATCCCTTGTGTTTGAGGGCTGTAAAAACAAAGAACAAAAGAAGAGTCCCCAACCAACATGCTCACAAAGTAACTACAAGGCAATTGGCAACAGATGAACGCTGATAGAGGCAGAGTAGTATGCTGGGAATGATTATGGCAGAACTGTCAGCATGAAAGGCAGTGCTCACGGAATACCTTTAATCTAGCCACCGGTGATTATTTTTTTTTTTTTTTCTAGGCATTCAACTCTTCCCTTCCATGATATCTTACAGGATGTAGCAAGCGTGCATTCAAAGGTGCTGTGCTCTTGCCAAAGACCAGACTCCGTTCTCAGGTGAGAGACAGAGATTTTTGAACCTGTTAAAAGTCAGACCGAAGGAAGGGGTAGATCCCCAGGATCCTGGCCCTGGGTTTCTCATCCTGAAGCAGGAGACAACGCTGTCATTCAAAATGGCAAGTTTCCATTCACAGTTATTTGTCATGTTAATTACTAAAGACAAATTTCTCCTTCATCTCGATTGCGCGGCTCAAAGTGGAGAAGTTTAGCACTTAAGAAAATCAAATTTTGCTTTCATCTGTGTGCAGGACATCATTCTGAAATTCCTTTGATCAACTGGAAAAAAAAGAAAAGACGACAAATTGAAAGTTTTCTAGTGACTGGGGTTGTCATCTGTTTGTTAAAATCAAGGGAAAATGAGTTTCTCTAGCCGTTAACCATTGGCTGGGTGTGTCCATGGACACACATCCTTGCCAGAGCAGGTAAAGCGCGAGTAAAAGCCACGAATGAATATTGACAATCACTTCCCTCCGTAGTCCTGCAGGATCCCAGTCCCATCACTCTGACTTCACTAATTTAAATGCAAGTTTTTAGCACTATTTGATCTCTGTGTACTGTGCTATAGGAAATATCCCTGGCTCAAAACTCAACATTTTTAACAGAAAGTGGATGCATATCATGACTGTAATTTTCTGCACGCTGTACCTACATGCTCCCACATTAGCTGTAATCTCTGTCGTGCTCACGCCAACATTCCAGCAGTATTTGGCATTTCACGAATGCAGTATTTATCACTGAAGTTCATACAAAGTTGCAAACCCTAACAAGGCTTATCAGCTTTTACAAACCATCTCTGTCCGCTGGAGTGTGACACGCTGAGTATAATTCCACTCGTGCAGTCATCGGATGTGAAGCAGGAAGGGGGGGGGACTTCAAAGCAGCACTTCATATCGCTGCAAATGAATCATGAAATCGAATGTCCGCATCGCCTCTGAGTTCCTGCAGGTGAGATGTAACCTGCAAAGCTGGGCACTTAGAGCAGTCTATCAGTCAAATAAAATCTTCTCGCTGTTACTGATGTGGTAATTATGCCCTGAAAAAAGAGCAGCGCGGTGGCTGTGCACAGGGAGAGGGACTGGGAGCCCAGTCCCAGCAGTCCCACTGGGTGGCTGGGGGCAGATTGGGTCAGTCAGCCTCAGTTTACCGAATGTCAAGACCAAAATTGTCACAGCTATTTGATTTATTTCAGAAAGTATAATTAAATATGCAAGTATATAAATCTTTGCCTCTGAAGTTTTAAAAGATGGTGGTATTGGTACGAAGAACTTGGTAACATGCTTTTCTGCTGGTCAAGCCCTATAATCTAGGGCAAGAGCAGAGAGTAGAGAGCTTGACAAGGGAGCTTGCAGTAGTTGTGTTTTTGTGTTTCTGCCTGCTCCTGGGTATCTAACACCCCATCACCACCCCTTTCCTGCTCATCAGGCACAAGTGTGACACACTGAGGTGGGTGGAATTTGATTGAGAAATGAGTTACTGTTTGTATTGTCATCACAGAGCTCTCTCAAAGGATGAAGTAGGTCTGAGAAAATCACGATGTTAAAAATGCATGCTATTTTTTTTCCCCTTTTCTGCTGTGTTTTGGTTCTTCAGTCTGTGTTCATGTCACTTGTGGTGTTGGGGTTTTTGGTATGAGTAGAAGTCAGAAACACCTCTTTTATAACAAGACCTCACAAATGCTTATTCTTTCTCTTATTTAATTCCGTGATAGCAGGAGTCAGGCTGATAAGTTTAATGTCTTGAGGTAATTCCTTAATTATTGTGTGGGCTTTCATAGTTCCATTGACTTCAGCTGAGATGTTACAATATACACCAACTGAAGGTATGTTCCCTAGTATTTGGAATTTAAAAGAATGAGGCCAGCTAAAGTTTGTGTACAGAGCACAGCAATGTATCCCCTGCCAGGGAAACACTTGGCTGAAGAATGGGATGGGATGAAGGCACAGCCTTAAATTGACTCCTTCAGCCAGCCATGGGACTCCCCCTAAAGAGCATCCCAGCAATTAAAACAGATAGTCACACCTACAGGTAACAATTTCTTTGCTTGTTTGTGTAGGTTTTTTTTTATTTGGTTTTTTTTTTGTTAGGGTTTTTTTGGGGTTTGTTAAATCATTTTATGTGACTTGGAGCACAGAAGCAAGTTCCTTGCCTGACTGCATGACTGACTCATGCTCCTCTAACCTTGGTCAGGTCGCTTAGGTGGTAGTGTTGTTGTCTATTTCTTAGTCTTTAAAATGCATATTTTGTTCTTCTCACAATTCTGACATTGTAACATCTTTCTGGCTCTAGCAACAATCTGTATCACTTTAGACATACATTATCCTGTACAAAAATACCCACCCACACCTCATACCCTGAAAAAATCACAGTAGCCAAAACTTCAAATTTAGATTGAAAAAATGTAGAGCTGTGTAGACAAGAGGACATTTTTCCAAATGTGAGTCAATAGGGTTTTTCTCTCAAAACAGTTTGAGTTTTCAGAAATTCTTAATCTTTAAGTTTACAACTCATTCTTCTACTGGGAGCGCCTGGAAGTGCTGGACCACCCAGCAGCCAGAGCTGGGACATATTCAGCAGCATTTTTGCTTTGCCAAGGGTGAGGATGGTTTCACTGCAGACAGCCAGCTGCAGGCTGATGCCCTGTTCCTCTCAATCCTGTCCCATCCCCTCCATCCTCCCTGACCTCTCCCCACAGCTGGTTTTTGCATTACTGCTGCTCTCTCCTTGCTGCCTCACCTCCAGCAATGGAGGAAGAGGAGGAAGCAAGAACAGACAAAACAGTCTTCCTACTGCATTTTAGCCTGGCTACACAAACATTTGTAGCAGCTAAAAAACAGCAGTCACAAGGAGATTCTTGCTCTAGACCTGTAATGCTGGACTGGAAAGAGCTCTGTTCAGATGCAGTTGTCAGCGTATCCTTCTGCCATCCTGTTAATCCCCACTTTTTTTCCCATTTCACCCCTGCCAAAGCTGGAAACCTATGACCGGAGCAGCTTTACACCAAAATTTTTTAATTTCTCCTTCTTTTTTTTTCCTTCAAACGTTTTTGATGGACCTGCAAGGAGAGAAGCAGCTAACAAAAAAAATAAATAAAAGCAAGTTTTGCTGCATTTTGGGAGGAAATGAACTTGTGTATTTTGAAGTGTTCCCACAAGGCTCAGATTTTAGAGAGCGATGAATCACTCGCTGAAGATGTCTGTTTTTCTCCTCTGACTGCATGAGGTGCCCAGACACCTTCTGTAGGCACTGTGCGAGAGCCCCGCCGTGTAGGCAGGCTGAATCCGGCCCCGCTGCCAGAGGCACCGAGTGCCGGTGTGCAAGCGGAGGGTACGGCTGTGCCCTTGGTTCTCACCCAGGATAGGTCCACACCGTCTTTGACAGGTCACCCAAGTCCCTGTGCCAGCATGCCAAGCTTGGACCATCTTGGGTCTGTGCGATGCTGTTCTTGTGCTGCCCAAGCCAATCTCTCCCAAGAATGCGTTGCTCTGGAGCTCTCCTAGTGTGGCCGATAGCTTTTTGCTCTGCAAGGTTTGTCCCAACCCTGTTTGGCCACCGCTTCAAGCTCCCTCAGCCTGCCCATGGAAATCCATGTGGACATGCACTAAAGATTATCCCTCGAGTTAGGTGTAGCTACTGCATGGCAATATATATCATTCTCATTTACCTAAGCACCTAAGCCCTGGGCTACCACCCCCTTGATCTGCTTGGTTTTGGATCCTCTGACCATCAAAGGGCACCTGGTGTTTCTTGGCACTTGGACCTTCATGGCTCACTGTGAGGGACAGATTATGGGGTCGAAGGTCCTTCACTGAGAAAGCCCTGCCGCCGGATCCATAAATGTCACCCTCTATCCAACTTGTTCACATCTGTGCTGGCTCAAGCACAGAGTGGGAGAGGCTGTCAGCCTGGGCACTTCCTCAGACCTTCACTATCACAGAAGGACACGGAAGGAAAAGCAGTCTGTAAGACAGAGAAGGACACATATCATGCCTTTACTTTGTACAGCAATCTCGGTATTTTGTATGTACTTATTGCTCTGAGTTTGTATCTCTTTCCCACCTGTACTTACACTGTCTTTTTTTCTGTGCCTTGTTATTATTTCTATTGAGCAATCTTCAGCCGAACTGGGAGATCTTGCAGTGACTCACTTACTTGAACATTATTGCCTAGTTCTTTACACAAGACAGATTGGATATGAATGAGATCTCTTGTCCTCATGAGCATTATATTTATTTCACAAGACATTTTCTTCAGAACTCTCCTTGCAATAAATTATGTGGTATATTTATTTTTTCTTCTACCATGCTATAGCTCTGTGCTTTTTTTTTTTGTTGTTTCTCATTTTTAGACACTTCTTCTATGATCTGCTGTTGTTGTTTTCTGTTTTTTTTTTCTTTTCACAATCTCTTAGCTATATCCTTGGGATTTTTTCCCTTGTGCATTTTTTAGCACAGTGCATGTATTTGATGCAGTCAAAATGAGAGCTTGAGATAACTATTTAAAGCAACAAAATTATTTCCTTCTTTTATCTTTCAGATGTTGTGTAATGACTGGGAAAAAAGAAAGGAAAAAAAAAAGTAGATGAAATGTTTTAAATGAAGTATAGAACTGTAAGGAATACGTTCATATGTATCATTTTCTGATCTTCATCATGTCAGCTAAGTGAAAGATTTTGGAGGTGCTTTACTTCTAAAGAATCACTTGCCTGGATTTCAGCAGTTGCCTTTGGGAAGAGCCTGGAAAAGTACTGAAACCTCTGTGTAATCAAGAGGAAGGTGAGTATATTTAGGGTGGATGACACTGAAATGGGACTTAAAGATAGCATGTGTCCATGGTATTTATAGGAGTCCCATCTTAGGACTGTATGTCATTGTCAACATATCCATTAAATCATCACTACCTTCCCTTGCTTCCCAAATCTCCTGCCCCATCTGTCACCCCCTCTCAACCTTTTTACTCTCCGGTTGCTTGGTGGAGGTGTGCTGGAAGTTTGGATTTAGCCCAGTTGTGGCCTTTCTGTTGGGGAGTGCTGGAGGAAAAGATGGCTTAAACTGAAGCTCAAATGTAAGTAATCCAACGGATGGTTTTAAAATCCAGGTACAAACTGGACTTTGAATATCGCTGCTTAGTCCTATTTCTATTGTCCCAGCAACTTGACTATTCAAATAGAAAGCCCTGAGTAGTCAATGTTCAGGGCAGATAGCTTCTTCTGAGGCATGTCTAACCTATTTTACACCTATTTTATGCCAGTTCTGCCAGCTGTTTTTAACTTAAGTAGCACCTCTAGTTGATAAAATGGACAGGTTAGAAGGGGATTTGTCTCATGTATGTCATATAAAATCAGAGTTGACTTAAAAATGATAATTTATTTTTATATGTCTTCTTGTAGAAATTCAATTACCAAAGCACTGCTCATAAAGGAAGCCTTTGAGGTTCTATACATTAAAATGCACTGAAGATTAATCTGAGGAGCAATGTCTGTCCTGGTTGAGATTTGGTCTCCAACACGCATCATTAGATAAGAGTATAGCAAGATATAAAAGACCTGCCAGACCATTCCTCCAAGTCTGTTGCTGTACCAGGTTTAGCTACCAAGGATGACTGTTTCACTTAAAGATTACTTTTGTCTTATATTTAAACCAGAACTGAACTTCTTTACCTACAGTGCAGTACAATACTGGGACGTGTCATTCAGGGACACAGTGGGATTTCTCTCCTTGGTGACTTTCAGGGATCATCTACACAAAACCATCCCCAATCTGATCTGGTGTTGATGTTAATGCAGCTTCAAGAAGCAGGAGATTGGCCTAGAAACCTCCGGAGGTTGTTTTTCAAATATTTTTTCTGTGATCTTACAGTTCTGGTAAGTGTGTTACAGTAAAATAACCAGATGGATTTTTTGGAAGTATAGAACAGATACCCTGAAGGCAGAAAACATTATGTGGAGAAGACGACTCGGGTGGGGGTGGGGGGAAAGACACTCACTTCTTTCCATTTATGAGTTATAGAACAAGGACTCCTACGAGGAGTTGAGAAATTTGTCTTGATTTGGAGATGAGAAAAACAAACACTTCCGAGTAACTTTTTGCAGTAAGACTTCCTGGCTTGTGATCCTCATCTTGTCTTGAGAAGGGTAGACAGTGTTTCAACTGTTAGGGTCAGGCTGGTTCCTGCTCTATCTAATCAGTTTGGTGTACATATCTTTCCAGTAAGGATTAAATATGTCTTGTCTCCTGTGGTTTTATTAAAGGGCAGAGAGGAGGCAAGGAGCATTTTACGACATTTTGTCTGGTTGCCTGAGGTATCTGCTACTGGGGGAGAGGGAGAGAAGAGCAGCTAACTCTCTTTGCTGCACCCAAGGCTAATGTAGGAGAACTTTGTGGTGAGGCTGGGTTCATACCTGTGGCTTGCTTCCTCCATGCAGAGGCCAAATCAGCAGGAGAGGGGTGCAAGAATAGTGTTGGAAAGGGGGAGAGTCATAATGTGCCCAGCATTCCCCACCATGGCCTCCAGAGGCAATGGTCCTCCCATGCCTGGAATGGTTTTGCAGCCAGGGTTGCTCAGCTGAGGACACCCCACCCTGGGATGTGTTGTGTAGAAGCTTAATTTTACATCTGGGACAAGTCAGTCTCTTTCTTCCCTTTTCCATACTCGTTCCTCTTACTAGATCAGTCCAAACCTTCTGTTGTCACTGAAACCGATGGGTTTTTTTTTTTTGTGCAAAGCCAGACTTCTTACACTTAGCACGGGGAAGGGCCAGCTCCAGCTGCTCTGCCAGCAGATGCTCCCACACGCACGGCTGCGGTGGATGCGCTGTGCCTTCCCTGGGAAAACCAACTTCCAACACACTGAACCTCATATCATTCCTGACGGGAATTGTTATACAGATTTTTTTTTTTTCCTTTCTCATTAGAGCTTCTAGTGTAAAGTTTAATCAAGCCCCACAAATACGGACACTGAAGCTAGAAAGAAAGTTCATTCTTTCATTGCAAAGCACTCTTTCCACTGTCTATAAATATATTTGTGTTTATTTATAAACCACAGGGCAGGCAGAGTACTGACACCAGACAAAGACCCTGAACTGCTTTACCCTGTTCTGCCCTTCACTCTTGTTCTACATCATGCATCCAAATAACTTCCACATTTTCTCCCTTCCTTGGATTGCAGCATTTTCTTGAAGCAGACGTTGCTTTGGTGCACTGAATTGAACAAAACGGGAGCAAATGAAACCAAACAGTGCTGAGCACTGGGTCCTCGCTGCTTGGTGGAAGTCACTTGGCAATTTTACAGATGCTGAGAGTCTCAACCTTCAGCCCATAAGGTGTCTTCTGTAATATGAGAATTTATCAACCGGCTTTCATAGCCACTTAGGTGAGTTTTTAGTGTTTTCTGCAATGCTCTGTGCTCTGTATTATAATCCTGCAATTACATATTTGCATGCCTACTAAATTAGCACCAGAAAGTTATCTTCAAAAGTGCAAAGACTGCCACTGCTACTCTTGCTGGGAATAAGGGAATGATAATTGTTGCGGAGGAAAATTACCTTTACACGGTATTGATTTTTTTGCCCCACCGCCTGTCATTACTCGATAGGTTTTTCCCAGTGCAGGACAAGGAGCAGCTGTGCTGGCAGCCAGCAGGGTTGTGGCTCTTGTCCGGCTGAGGAGGGACGGGCAGCGGGCAGCGCACCAGTGGCTGCCGGCATGGGTGCCGCTGCCAGCCCCGCGACTCGTGGGGATTGCGTGAGTGACCCACGCTAGCCACTTTCCACTCTGGCTTTGGGTAGCAGGAGGCTTTAAAAAGATGAGAACCACAGCCATGAGCGGGGGAATGGCTCAATAAACGATTGGTGGAATATAAGTATTTATTGATTTAAGAGCATTCTTTTCTTTTGCCTCGCTTTTGTCTTCTAAGGCAACTTTCTTTTAAATTTATGTCCCACATTGTCACATCAGGAGGAAAATACATGAGAAATGTTTTGTTATTTCAAATTTATTGCATATTACGTCAGCTGGCATTGTGGACTCACAATATGTAATGCTTCATAAATTATGAAAAATAAATGTTTTATGGGCTTACTACTCACTCTGTTTGAAAACCGTTGAGCTGGGGAGACTCACTGACCCCCGTACAAATTAATGTGCACATTATTTTCATTATTACGGCTCAGATGGGAAGTTTGAACATCTTTATATATTTATTTAAAGGAAAATGAGGACAGAAGTTGCCTGAATGCAGTTAGTCTTTCTGGCAAGAAGCAGGTATCATTTCACCCAGCTCATAACCTATTGCTTCCCTCACAGTCATTGTTATTCCAGGCCAAAGCTTAAACTCAAAATCAGAACTGCAAGGACTTAGCACAAGCTTCCAGAGGTCAAATCCCGCAGTCTTTAGCCAGGCAAACTAAACCTCCAAGTCAGTAGGGTTTTGTCTACGCAAGAACTGCGATGTTTGCAGAAAACTAGGAAAGGAGAAGTCAGGCTCCTGCGGAAGGGAAGACAGTGATAGATATTTCTACCCAACTTTCCAGCCCTGCTTTCCCTGAGTGTGATGGAGAGTGACAATCAAACGAGAGCTGTGCATTTCAGCCATCAAGGGCCTCACCAGAAGCGAGAAGCTAAATCTCAAGGCACTGGAGATCTTAAACCTTATCGAACACAGCAGCCTTCAGCTCCGAGCCGCAGGAATAGGAGGGAAACGTCCTCACTCGCCCGCATGGAAAAGCGTGTCGTCCCATTTTCCGAGGAGCAAAAGTTCACTCCAACATGTGTTGCATGGGAGGCGAGCATCTTTGGGGGGAAAAAGGGCACAGTGACGTGAGGTACGAGGAACGGTGAAGCGCTCTCAGCTATTTTTCCTTTTTCCCCTTCCACCCAAATATTTCTGTTACTTGCAAAAGGAGGTCAGGTGCTGCAGCTCTCCCCTGGATGGTTTTTATATTGCACAGATCCACTACAGTGTTTCTAATAAAGCCATCAGGAGCATAACCAGGAGCTCCCTGTATGGGTTTAAGCAATACAAGTCACTGCTTCAGAGGGCTCTCTTAACTTGGGGCTGGATGGACTGAAAAATCTTCCAAGTTATTCTCTCCTAATTCAAGTCAGCTGGGGCATCAAAATGTTGGGCAGATGGACAAGATCTTTGCCTGGAGCCAGCTTATTTTCTGCTGCTGCTAGGGCTATTGCAAACACTTAGAGACATTTTATATTTTTCCTTTTTTAAAAAATCAGTGAGCTTTTGAGAAATTAGCCTGTACATGAGCACATTAAAGGAGATTCCTGTGTGCTTTCTAGTGTAGGAGCTCATGCTCTAAGGATCCTAACTTGTCCTAAACTGGTTTACACCATGCTGCTTATCTCAAAAACATAGTTTTCCTTCTCTCTTTTCCCCCTTTCCGTCTTTCTTTCTCTTCATTTTGCTATTAAGAATTATTTGATTTAAAAACTGTGGCTGAAGGACAGTCATTAGGGTCACTTGGCCAAGACCAGTGAAAATTATTTTCTTGGCGTTTGTATTTTCTCAGAACTATTAACTCCAATCGTGCTGAACTCGGGGGAATCTGTCGTGGGGAGACGCAAGACAACAGACAAGATAACCAAAGTACACCCCAAGTTTATACTTTCTTTTTATTTTTGCAGTGATTTTGTAGCTGAAAAGCCGCCCTGCCTTTGCCTCTGGCATCCAGTGGAGGGCAGTTGAGCTCCACGATACAGAGCGAAGCCAACGTGCAGCGCGGTGTGACGCTCTCAAGGAGGCAACCGATGATCGAAATTAACTGTTCTGTGCCTGTGTGAACCACCACTTAGAAATACCTGAAGAACTTCTTTTAAAAAAGGAAGAAATTGAAAGCTTTTCAATTTAAACTGCTTTGTTAGTGGAGCAGGAGTGGATCTAAAAGTTTCTTCAGCTTATATCCATATACACAAGTTTCAAGTGTTCCCTTTTTGTATGTTAATCAGTTTCCAGTATATGGGTGCTAATGAAAAAAGTTCCCTATGTTTCTTTTGCTTCTTGACCTCAACAGTCTTTAGTTTGAAACACTCTACTCATAATTTCAGCATGAAGAATAATTTTTAAAGGCAAATTTTCCTTGCTTGATGTCTCAGCTGTACCTGAATAAGACAATTCTCAAGAATTGGGATTACAATGTAAATACAGCCATCATTGAAACTGTGACTAGTTTTGAAATGTTCCCCTAAAAGAAAAGTTTAAAGCAAACATCCAAATCAGAAACAGAAACCTAACCATGTTTCTTTTAAGAATGGGTCTCCTCCAACTCCTCCAGTTTATAGCACACATCCTTGGGCTATTACAGTCTCGAAAAATCTGAAATAAAACCCACAGTGTTTTCTGGGTCTGATCATGCATCGCTTGGTCAAAAAAAAAAAAAAAAGGTTAGGGCCTCCCAAGAAATACAAGGTTTAGGCCTTCCTGACATGTGTTGTTTCTTTTTAAAGAAAACAGTCTAGTGCTCCTTTATTGCAAATACTTCATTTTAGTTTCATTCCCTTAAAAAGGAATCGTAGGTAGATTGAAACAGAAAGCTTTAAAAATGTTTGCTGTTGCAATTGCACATAAATATTATTGCGGTCAGCATCCTAGTTATTGTTCACATTAGTAGGGTTATTTGTTTTTCAAACTTTGTTTTCTTCCTATTGCTGCTGTAGTATTAGATCAGGCACAAATAACTGCTTACACTGAAAATTAAGTTTCTGTAAGTAACTATTTTTAAATGATCGCTTTTATGTTTACTGCTGAAGGATCTCGAGCACTCCTGCCAGAAAGGAAAGTATTTATTATCTCTCTTTTACAGATGAGGAAACAGACACTGTGAAATTAAAAGCTTGGGGAAATTAGTACACAGTAAATTACGGTGTGAATTTACTGTGTGCTAACCACCCTGCACGAACTCATCATGTGGACTGGCAAAGAAAAAGGATTAAACTCCCTTAAATTATCTCACATTTGCCATGGACAGACAGTTACCATGGATCGGCTGACACGCAGCAACTTCTTACCCCGCAGCACGTCGTTCGCACCGTGAATCCCCTCAGCAGAGAGGAGCAGATTCATGGGGCGCTGTGCTGATTAGCTAATCCACTGCAACTTTATGCAAGAGTTTATTAGTCACTAATTTCCCCAGCTGACCAGATCCTAAGTGGTTTACCTAAAAATTGCAGAAGGAAATCTCTGGCAGAACTCGAAGTCAGACTGGAAAGAAGCTGAGAGTTAAAAGCAAAATATCAGGAGGAAACAAACTTTGTCCTTTTTGAAGGACAGAACATCTGCAAGATGTGTCCTGGCAGTGTAGGGGTTAAATGGATGAGTTAGAGTGGTGGAATCAGGAGGTGAGTCCACATTTGAGAACCACCCTAATATCTCACAGGTTTTGGTATCAAAGATGCTTCCAGCGTCGTGTAGCACACCCAGCTTTGTACAACCCAGCCCAGCAAAACTGCAGGACTTTGCTCTGCAAAGCTACACGGTGTCCGTCTGTCCTGGGAATCCCATCAGACACCTCCTCCAGCCCCACGGCTGGGTCAGGTACATGTGTGTGTGTGCAGGGTACCTGCCTGCACAGGAACCTGTTTTCCAAGTTTCCTTCCATCATGGCAGTGCCACTTCTGGAGAGCAAAGCCACTGGATGTGACCACCGCAACCCTGGTCGCTGGTCCCCGGCCCCAACAGTGACCCCAAGGCTTGAGAGGCCGCCGGTGAGGCTCCAGGAGTGACCCCCTCACCCTGCAGCCCTGCAGCATGCTGATCGGCTGATGTTGAAATGACTTTGGCAGGAGCACTTCCCATTGTGTCCAGCCCAAGCTGGAGAGACAAGCATGTAGGGAGCTGGGACAAGGGCTGGCTGGTGGGAAGACAATTACTGACAAGTTCATTCTGCTAATAAACAAAGACATAAATGATGATGCTATAAAGAATAAAGAGGATTCTCTGGAGAAAGCCCTAGAGAGACCTAGTAAGGAGGAGAGATGTTTAGACAACAGTTTTACATTACACCACTTTGTAAAATATGTTCTATTTTAGCTCCAAGCTTGAGTCCAGTTAGAGCTGCATCAGAGCTTAGGAAACAGTCTGTATTTTAATGCCCTGTGAACAAGAATAGCTGATAACTAGTACATTTAAATGTGAAAAGCAGAACTTTTCCCTGGGGGATGGTTTTTTAGTTGGTTTTTTTTTTTTCTGATGGATTTAGTCTTCGTAGTTTACATTGCAGCTATAGCATTCCACTGGTAGTCATTTATCTAATGACTTACCTCTTTCAGACTGTGGAAAATGCAGGATAACAGAGAAAGCGGTGGTAGGGAAGTTCTTTTTAATTTTCATTTCAGGGCTGAACCTAGGATGATACATACACAGAAGTTAGCACCTTCCTAACATACCTCTGCTATCTTATTTCCAGAGCATTACAGTATGAAAACAATGGGATTAGGACACTATATGCTTCAATCTCTCTCACCGCCGATCCCCAAAGTAAGTCTAAATAGAGCTGGATTTGCTTCTGGTATGTCTTAATTTCAGCTAAAGGGGTATGTCTGAGATATTTATTTTTTTTTTTCCCCCTGTAAAGCTTAATCTTAGAAAATGCCTGTCTGTGCTAGAGAAATGGCTTGCATGTAATATGACAACCATCTTTTATAGAGGCAAACCAGACTCATCAGGCTCTAATGTAGTAAGGGAGAATGCTTTACAGGTACAATTAACCTGTGGAATGCCCTTCCACAAGATACTCTTGAAGTATTGGCACTAATACCATCTGTCTTCATAACTCAGGGCATCAGTGGCCTACTAGCTGAGATCAAGCAGCAATCTACTGTGTCCCTTCACAACGCGACTCTGCTGAATGAATTAAGAGGTCATGATGACTTTGTAGTAATAGTCACTGCTGTTATTGGAGGAGGTTTTGGTTTTGAAAGGAAAATCTGCTGTTATTTCCAGAAATGAGCAAGAGCGTGCAGCATGAGACTCATGGTGAAGACATCCCAGCCTGCTACTGTGTGTGATGAGGACAGAAAGATCTGCAAGCACCAGGGAGGCTGGCAAAGGAGAAAGGTAGGTCATGGTGGGAGTTTCCCCATATTCTTCAGCTCTCAAAAACTTGAAGCTACTAATTGAGATGGTGAACAAGTAGATGGATCTAGTGCCTCAATGAGTATTGCTGATTTGCAAAGGAGCAAAAGTGAAGGTCTAGAAGGTCAGCGTGGTTCTGTGGTTGAGACTGAAAGAGAGTCTTGGGCCCTGGAGAGATTCAGCATTCACGACAGCCATGCTTCTGAAGCACGTGGGAGGCAGCAGTGCCTTCATTCTGTTGAAATTGCTCAGGGATTCGTGTGTGAAACCTTTGAGGGAGATAGCCCAGACACCAGAATGTGCCTAGGGGTTAGTGAATGTGTATGGGGTTGAGGGGTGAAGGACCACTAGACCCTGTCTGTTGAATCAGTTTCACTAAAGACTCATCTGCAAGGAGATTAAAGTAGAAGCAAGGATATGTGAATGAAGGTTGTCCAGAGAGATGATCCCTGGTTTGAGAATAATGGTGTTTGCAGATGAGCTGAACTCCTGTTGTACGGTGCCATAAGGGCCTTCTACAGTGGTACACAGGTTCAGAAACACTGGTTCTCAGAAACTTTAATACAAAAACTGTGGGAAACATTTGAACTTTAGATGACTCCAGATTTCAGTTGCGATTTAGTAGGATTTTAAGGCTGGCGCTTTATATATATACAGCATATATAAATACACATATACATACAATATATATATATAAAAGAGTCTGTGTGTGTATTTATATCTATGCCTTAGGCTTTTTTTCGATTCTATCAAATAAGTTCAGTAGCTCTCTCTTAAGGTAGAACTGGGGGAGACTCTCTTGCAGGAAGAGGTTTGATGGAGCCGTACTAAGCATTGGGGAATTTGCATCAGAGGTTCTTCAAATATTTCATTCAAGACCAGCTTGTCGTTAACCTGAATATTTGATTTGAAGTCATGCTAGTTTCACATGTCACACTACCCTGGCACTGCGTGAAAGTGGTGGGAGGAAAGACTGGAGGGGAGAATGAGCAAGTAGGGAAGGATTTGGTTATCAAAGCAGAGGACTTAGATTCAAAAGTAATTGACTGAAGGAGATTACTTTGGCTCATAGTCCAGACAAGGGCTCTATCTCAATAAATTAGGCCATCCCCTCATACAAACACAAGCACTTCCATGTGGGTTACCAGCTTTGTCCGGGGACAACGAGACGATGCCATTGCTTTGCTGCCAAGCTGGCCAAACAGCAGGTTTGCTAAAGCCCAGCTCTCAAGAATATTAATAAAAATAAACAATTTTACCCTTTCTGGTCTTGCTCATAGCAGGCTGCTAATAATGTCTTGTGAGGCTCCTACACAGTTCAATCAATAGTTTGATTTTTCTACTCTAGAGCTGCCACAAACACAAACCCCACACTAGACTAGCTGAGTAAGGAGCTGGCCGCAGAGACAGCTGGAGATGGAGAAGGGGAAATACGGGATGCAGCACCTTGTGACTTCTAGGAAATTTGGCCATGAACAGCTCCTGCCGAGCTCCATACGGCACGGCCGCTGCCATGTCCTGCTGAACCCATGGGTACTCCTCAGTGCCCCATGCTGGTTATTTATTTATTTCAATGTCGCCTATGGAAACATTCGGGTTTGACAAAGGCAAAAAGCAATTCGGCCTCCTTTGACAGAGGGAGGTTGATTTTCATTCGAGACAGAATGGCTCATTTTTACCTTTTTAGCTCCTGGAAGAGTAAAAAGTGAGAGGTCAAACCTGCATCACCATGACAACCCCTGCAGCGAGGGTTTTTGAGCAGATGAAGGGGAGTGATAATGGAGCTAAGTTTCTGCCCGTTCTCGTGGTCGCTGGGCTTTTTGTTTTGTTTTTCTTGTTTCTTTTCTCTGGGCCCTATGAGGTGCGGTCTCATGCGTTTTTCAGGGGCTGAAGGGTAACGTTGTCCAGTTTAGAACATTGCCATGCTCTGTTTGAGATCAGTCTTTGACATAGCACTGCCTGGATGCACGTAGGATGTATATAAACCACATAAAAAAGCGCATTGCAAGAGCTGGTCATAGAAAACCCCTATACTACTGTAGGTACAATACACCAGCAAGCACAATCATATTATCAGGTTTGCATCAAAGGGAACTGTCATCTCTGCCTTTCCTGGCAGAGCCTTTGGAGTCCAAAAATAAGCTCAAGGAAACAGCCATTCTCTGAGGAGAGAAGGCATTGCTCTAATGAAGAAATCCAAAATGGGGTGGGGGTCTGAGGAGGTACACTCAGGAGGGGTTGCAGGTGGAACTGGAAGCTTATTTGAGATGCTGAGCTCATGCCCTAGTTTCCTAGACCTACAGAGGAAGGAATGTGTAAGAACAGATTGCAGATAGCTGAGGTTACAGCTATTGAGCAAAACCAAGTCAAACTGAAGTCACACAAATTATCTCCCAAATTATCTTCCACCTAGAAACTGACCATAGTCCAGGGAAAAACAAGCAAAAGGGCAGATTACTTATTTTTTTTTAACATCTGTGTGTGTTCCAGGTACCTACTAAATCTTGTATTTCCCTGAAATGGGAAGCCCTTTCAGACTGGAATAATTCTCCTTTGCTGTGCAAACGTAGCATGTGAAAAGGTTGTCCTCAAACTCCATCCAGAGGCTTCAGATGTTGTCCTTTGAACATTATGCCTCTTCAGAAGTTCTGCAACAGCCCTTTTTCACTTTGTTGTGGTTGCAGCAAAAAAAAAAAAAGGAAACAGAATAAGAAATACTAAATCAGATATTAGTGTCAGAAAAGTTAATTTTGCTGGAAAAATCTTCCAACGTCAGACTTTAGTGAGATCTATACAGCCATCAGACTGTTATGTGGAGAAGAGTCAGAGTTAACACTAAAAAAAGTTTTGAATGTCTATAAAATCTTGAGTTGAAGCTGTTCTCTGGGCCCAAAGGATTAGGCTAAAGCTTGTGCAGTGGGGTTGAATTATTCCATCTTTGCCTAGTGAGGGGTTTCTCATATCTTCTTCCAAAGTAGTGGACGTGTCCCTTATGTCACTATGGAGCTACACAGCCTGTCATCCAGAAAGGCAAACTGAAAAAAAAGAGCACAGCTACGGTCTGTCTACCCCCAGATTGGAAACAATAGCTGCATCAACACATCCACCCAGCAAGAAAGCAGAGCTGGGCTATTGGAGTCAGCCTACAGATAAATCAAAGTAAATCTGAGTGATAGTGATATGATGTTGCAATAATAATTCACTCCTCATGCTGATTTAGAAGAGGAAGCCAATTCAGAGTTTCACAAGCACAAGGGCCAGCACAGAGCCCTGTGGGACAGTATGAAAGAAAATAATCAGTCCATATGGAAAGGAAGTGTAGGTTATCAATTGCAGAAAATACAGACCTGGCAGAAAACAGACAAGATAATTTCTGGAAAGGCCTTGGATTATAATCTGTGCTTCAGACACCTGATTTATGAACTGTTGGACTCTTGTATTTTAATCAACCAGTATGAAAAATCAGGTTAAATAAGAAGCCTCACTATGTGAGAAGATTGCAGCAACCTTAATTTAAACAGTATGTTAGAGTATGACAGAAAATGCAATTTCATCCATACAGTGATGGGCTAGAAACCTCAGCTTTCCTCTTCCTGCAGTGTGACTGGGCTCTCATGAGTCAGAGGGGGGCAGATCGCCTGTCTGCTGATGCAGCTCAGGACAAACTCTTTTTGTGAGCTCATTCTTTGAGGACAAAATAATAAGTGCCAATCACATTGCCATCAGACCATTTGGAGGCTTTAATTACATTAATTTGATTTTTATTCCTCACTGCAACTCAGCCATTTCCAGGCACAGTGGAGTCAATGAAACCTGAGGTTGTTTTTAATTTACTAACATCTCTTTGAAAAGCAGACTCAACTCACTGTGGAAATGTTAAAATGTTCTGAGAACAAATTGAAGCCATTCTCCTCCCCCTCTGCCCCCGCCAAGAATAATCAAGTGCCAGAGCTTTATTTTATGCTTTGCTTGGATAATATTTGGACATAAATGACCTGGCAATTGTGCTTTCATTTAAATTATATCTTTAACATTGCAGGTTATTCAGCTGGAGCTCATAGACTTTTAATTTTTAATTTTCAGAAAAAAAACTTTCCCAGGGCAATACAGCGCTCAGACTCAAGACGAAAGCCAGCCTAGAGACTGGCACAGAAAGTGTGAAATACCACATGAGCTCTGTAAGAACTCCATACAGCATCACCTAACGCTTGGGAGAAGAAAACCACAAGCAACCCATTTTTCTCTCTCCAGAGCTGTTCCAGCATACCTTTCGTCCGTGAAAGACGCTGGCATGGTGAGCAAATATTGCTGTCCACGGGTTAAAGTTCAAACGCATCACTTGAGTAGATGAGGAGTTCAACCAGGGCAGAATGACTAGCCATTTCCTTCAGGGAGTGGTGACCGCGGGGCGCGGTGGGGAGAGATGTGGGTGTGTGGAGTAGGATGCAGACAGTCACAGCCCTTGTTACTGCAATTACCATAAAGATTAAATAAATACAATAGCCTAATTTCACATGGAAGTACACTTTAATTAAGTCTCTGCAGAACAATGAGCTGCTTCCATAAGAGCTGTGAAAATCATCACTAGGGACTGTCCAGAGGAAGAGAGAAACAAACAAAAGAAGGGCTCTTTGTATAGAAAATATGTACAGGAAGTATTTTGCAAAGCTGTTCCCTGTTAATTTACCTAGGAAGAATTAAGAACAAACTCCAGTCTTTTGCTCTGTTTCCATATAAACTCCCTGTCCCAGAGTCTCATGGTGCTTAGCAGGCTGAGGGAGACGCAATTCATTTGCAGTCTAATTGCAAGAGCATCGTGGTACGTTGTGTGTGATGTAGACCAATGGGCTTAGCTAGACTGACATGCAGTTGCTTCTGGGTTGGAAATTCTTTTGCAACATAAACTTCAGGTGTACAAGGAAAAAAAACCAACCTGTTCTTCCAATGAAGGTTGTGATGCATTCCTTATGTTCACACGGTCAGGTACAAAGTCCAGGAGGAGGTGCTAGGAGGGCGTAACCTGTAAAAATTCACTTCACTAAAATTAATACTTTTCCCATTATTTCCTTTATCTTCCTGCATGGTCAGAGTTCCTAATGCACTGGAAGTACTGCAGGAAAACAAACAAGTTTGCCGTTTCTACAAACGCTTGGATGCATTGCTTGAGCACGGGTAAGCTTGGCCATGTTCGTAATTATTGTCTTCCTGCGACTGGGATGTCCAACACAGAACATTTCAGCTGCCAGGCGTCACATCAGCCACCCTGTGACTCGTGACGACTTTGAGCTCAATAACACCTATGGAGTAGGTACCATCATTGCAAAGGCAGAGCTGAAACATTCCCTAAACGCCAGCCAGATACAAATCTTCCCAGTGTATAGGTAACAGAGCAGTTTGGTGAGCAACTTGATGTTTCTGAAGCATGATTTTGCCTTGAAGCCTGGATGAGTAGTGGGTATAAATTACCAATGGCCTATTTCTTTACCTCATAATATATTATAGACTATTTCTTTTAAAAAAAAAAAATGTCACCCTTTTATATCTTTAGAGACTGCCAACTGATAGATAGCTTTCAGCTATGCAAGGCTCAGACAGGTTAGACGTAGGGAAGCACAAAATCCCTGGTGGCTCATCTTATATCAAGGTTGTAGAGGCTTTTGGTCAGGCACTGCTTTTGTTTGCTTTTTGTGTTTTTATGCAGCTAGGTAACGTAGCTGGGCCCAGCTCCATGGCTGTTGTCTTGGGCATGACTGCACCGCAACCAGAAAATCGTTACAACCAGACAATCGGCTCTCAGCACATGCAAGGCTCTGCTGTCTGTTTGAAAGGGAGCTGAAGCGCTTGTGGAGGTTTAATCGAAATCTGAATACATGTGACTGAAATTGGCTGTCTGTGATTATTTATACAAGTAAATCTCTGCTGCTCACAAGTTCCCAGAAATCAAATGCCAGCCTTGTATGATCATTTTTTAAAGGAGTAAATATTTGTTGAAAATTCTTTGCTGTATTAATTTTGCTCTGCTTTCTCTCAGGCAGCCCTGATAGGGATGAGGAGGCTTCCAGTGTGCATCAATCAACCTGGGAAAGAGGGACCAAAATAGCTGATTACTTCATCCATAAGGTGTTATCCTTGGAATGAAACCCAAACTTTTCAGGTAGCCAGGTAAAGCTATTAAAATCACTTGTTTTCCCAATACATCTGCATATCCAGCTAAAATCTTCCAAGAAACAATCCTCATTTCAACACTAGGTACGTCAGGTACAGGTATTTTAAGCAGGAGGTAGTTTAAGCTGTGCTGCATATTTCCATGTTTTCCTAACCCCCGCTTGAAAGCACATCTGCCAGTAAGTGGTTTATAACTTGACAGTCAGCCACCGCTATTTTTTTAGTGCTGTATAATGTTGTCAGTCCCTGTTGCTGACCTTTTTTTTTTTTTTTTTTTTTTTCCAGGAGACTGGCACATCAACAGAAAAGTTTTCTTCCTGGGGAAAAATGCAAGCAAACATCAAGATGAGATGAGAGGAATCAATATGACCCATGCAATACTCTCCTGTCCCTGACACACACTCAAGGATCAGATATCTCACAGGTAATAAATAGTTTCTTTGTAATTAGAGAAGAACCGTTCTCTTGCCTGAATATCCATGCAGGGCGTAATGAATGCATGGATGTTCTTCAGTCATCTGCCTTGGTATCCACTACAGGTTACAAGGTAGCCTTCTGTCCTCTCTCTCTGGTGTGGTCCTGGGAGATGTCCACAGCCCTGGCTCTGCACTTTTCACATCAACAGAAAGGGGAGTGATCTGATGTGGGTATACACAGGCACTCAGGCCAATGGGAGATGAGGTTTTCCATTGATCCATAAGCCAGTCATACATTACCTGCTCCATGTAGAAGTGAAATCTGAGGTCCCTGAGTGGCAGTTTTTGAACAAATCAGGCTCAGGTTAGCAAAAATTGTCAAAGGTTTCTGTGTCATCAGGCTGAGCCCTCAAGCCTTTGAATGGAATTTGCATCCATATCTGACCTTAACATGCAGGATTTCTACAGTGCTTGGCACAGATGCAGATTTTTCTCCTTTAGGTATTATAACTTTATTTTCAATTGATTCCTTCACAAACACACATGCATTATAAAGATGTGTTCTTATAAACCAAACATTTTCAAACAAAGGGGATATTTCTGTTGCATCTCTATAGAGATATATATGTGTCTATACAGGACACTTTCCTCAGCTCAGGACCCATAGCCTGGCTTGCGGGAATATTTTGAAGGCTAGAAGGTTGACAATGTAGGAAACTTTTGGAAATGTTAATATGGTGGTCCCAAAAGCTGCTTTCAGTTTACAACTGAATCAGCTACAATTTACGAGTGCAAGTAGGATTATGATGGCTCTTAAGTCTGATCTTTGAGCTTATGGGGCACATTAATTTGGGAGCAGCTGCACTGATTTGGTAAACAGACTGAGGAAGACCTTCAGATTTAGGCTTTAAAATTAATAAGGATCTGATTTAGTACATTTACACTGGTATTTCAGCATATTTGCTCTATGGCTAAATTGCATCGTAACCTGGAGGAACAGTCATGTACCACAATCTATCGTAGATAATGCACGACATAATCAATGTCGCCAGGGTGCTGAAATATTTCTATATATAGCATTTGTCAGACAAATACATGGAAAGGCATTTAAAAAAACAAAGTCCGTACATGGATGATTTGCAAACAGGAGAAAAGGCTAAATTTGCCACTGTTTGCTCTGAATAGCTTACCCAGTTTACAGGCCAATTTTGTTTTGGACAGAAATATTTTCCATCACAGAGTCTGCTAAAGTCAAAAGAGTACTATTCCTTTGGCCGCAGGATGGACTGAAGGGCTGGGTTGTATTTTGGGACTGGCAGCTCTGACCATCTCCCTTTAACCCATTTGAACACGGTTTGATTGGGACTTGACTGAGCACTTAATAGTCTGTGATTGCCTTGATTGTGGACATCTACTGTTAAACCAAATGCAATGTCATTATTATATATTGAGAAAAAACTACCCCTGATGACCAAAAAATACTGTGTTAAGTTGGCAGACTGAGAATTAAATATGCAGAATCAGCCTAATGAAATAAATTGCCTTTGGTTGCAAGAGCCTTCATCATTCTTAAGAAGATTTAAAGTTAATCTGACTTGGAGATGTTCAGTCCAATTATTTTTTGGGACTTTTTGGGCTTTATTTTTCTTTTCAGCAGTATTATTTGTTCTTGACAGTTCTTATTTTGTTAATTTTTTGCATATTTGGGTAAATGGGAAATCAGTTGAGAGCCATTCTTAAGCAGAAATGAAATGCCCCATAATCCAATTTTGATCAAAATTCGCCTTTGCTTTCCAGAGAACAACCAGCCTGCACCGTTATCTCCGCAATGCACAGAGTTGATAATAAAGCAAAGTAAAGCTCACATTCTTTTCCCATTGCATGTAGTGAGAATGCGGCATTGTTCAGCTGGAGAACAATGTGCTGTTCCCCCAGCGTGCGGCAAAGCATCATAATGGGAAGAGGATGATTTCTCCCAGTGCTTCTACTTTTGTTTCTCAAATGTCTACAGGTCTGAAGTAAACCTTTCTTCCCATCTCTGGGTGGATGATTCTCTTCCCTGAAAACCTTTCTGTCTCCCTCTCCTGATGCTTTGTGCTCACAGAAGATAGCTCACTACTGCAGCACCTTTCCCAAAAGCAGCCTGGAGAAGGAGAGGCAGATTCAGCTGTCTTCTCAGACCTGTTTTACATCTCCTCTGCCTTCACTTCAATATCCATTGTCTTTTGGTTAGGCACAGAAAAAGGAGCCAAAACACATCCCCAAAATACAATCCCTTTCCAAATAGTGACTGCACAAACAGGCCTTGTATGTCTTACATGGTGCATGGAGGTATTTTATATTCCATGGGTGTTTGGGGTTTTTTTGTTTGTGGTTTTTTGTTTGTTTGTTTGTTTGTTTTTTTCTTTATGCTGGCTGCAGTGACTCCAGCTAAATTCCTAACGGGCTTCTACTGCAGAAGCAATACCTCAAGGAAGACTTGCACTTTTCTTGTGCAACATCAGCAAAATTGGTGGCTTTGAAACTACTGTTTGCAATCAAGCAAACTTAATCCATTCCTCCTATAAATGTCCTTCTTCCTTTCCACCACTCATTTCCTCACCAGCTCCTCCTAACTATGGTACAAGCTTTCCTCCATATTCATTTTTCTCTGACATCAGTTTACTTCTCTGCGTTCTCAGAGTTCCTGAGTATGTTTATGTTCCTTGTGACTTGCAGTGGCCATGTATTGATGTCGCTTCAGGTAGATAAGCAGTGGAGAGAAAATAAATGGGTTGAGGAACTCTGGGAACAATAGTAGGAGTTGTAAGGGAGGATAGTGAGTAGAGGACAAGAATGGGAGGAGGGGAATTGTTTGGTCCTTAAAAACTTTTGGTCTCCACTCCCATACTAATGGAATGTGATCATTAGAGAACTTCCTTTTCTTCAAATTCACACTGAACATTATAAAATGCTAATTCATATACAAATACTGCCAGCTTTTTCTTCTCCAGGTTAAGGGTAGTTTTAAAAACATCTCATCATTACACACGATACAGAAGTGATAGTATGTATACAAGCTCTATTGTTGGAGGGGATGCCCAGATCTCTGAAATTTTAAGAACTGGAACAAGTTCCATCATGACGTGGTCCAAATAATGAAAAAGTCATTTGTTCCAAGAGCAGCAGGTAGGAATACTTGCAGATTTTATGCATCTAAATTTGGCTAGTTACATATGGACATCTCCCAGCAAAATGTCAGTCATTGTCCCCCACCACCCAAAAAGGCCAATAGTAAGAACTATGTTGTAACACAAAGGGCATTTTCCTAGGATGAGGCAGAGCACTGAATATCAACAAGTTTTATCAACTGATAGAGCTTATCTTCCAGTCATCTGTCAGTGTATCATCCATCCGCATGAACCACACAGGCTTCTGAGCCCACAGGATTCTGTGCACAAGGTCGTAACGGAGGACTGCACTCCTGTGCGCAGTGTGGCTGCGCTCAGAGAGGAGCTTCACTGCATACCTGAGTCTGGGATATCACATAAAACAATTATTAGATGCAGGGATACTTTGCTAAATTATCATCTTAACATTATTGGAAACTCTCAATTGTCCTCAAAGGGGAAAGTTAGGGCAGCTAATATATCAGTATGAGATATGATGAAATGCAACTCTCTAGTACCCTCCCAAGACACATAGCAAATGTTTTCTCTTCCTTGGTGGGAGGAAGCACCCATACCCAGAGCTAGAGAATATGAACTTTTCTAAGAAATTGGGTTGTCTTTCCAGGTTACTTCTGTTTTCAGTTACCCCTCATTAGTTACCTTCGTTTTTGTCTCTATTCTTCTCAACACATCTTGTAGTTTCTTGTTGCTTCACCCTTTCTATTTTCCTCACGATCTAACCTTAGAGCACTCCTCTTTTTCTTTCTCTCTGAAAATCTGCCTTCTGGTATTTTCCATGAATCCATCTGCGTTGAATTATTTATAGATACAATAAAGTCCGCTTTTGTCTAATGTTTATTTTCTTTAATAACAAGAAACATGGGGAAAATGTTCCAAAGAACCGAAAAAGGACTTGACTTTTCCTGGACGCTAGGCAACAGTAGCCAAAAAGTACAAAACAAGCCGTAGGATGTTCGTAAGATGCCTTCTAAAAATAATAATCTTAGTACATTGGTATCTAATGTGCTTTTTGCATTCGTTTTATTTCCTAAATCTGAGCCTTGGTTATAATGCTGCCATGTTACTGTAGAGACTCTAACGGACAATCAGGTACTGTGGAGGCAACCAGGAGCAATGAGATTAATGTTGGTGGAGACGGATCTCTGCTACCTGTTTTCCTTGTCCTAAGTGTTTTAAATAGGTCATGGAGATCTCTCACGCCAGTCATTCCTGACCAGTGGGTTTATCTTGTATCTGGCAAGAATTAGAGCAAACAATGTATCTCACTTAATGAGTCATTGCTAGTCCTTTGTTAGTTTTTACTACTTGTTTGAATTTTCTTTTCATTATGATTTAAAGGTTTTTCCCATCTCCTTTTCCAGTGGAGGGTTTATGTTGCTCATTTGCTTCTTTCTTCCCTTCAATTATGCGAGTCATGCGAGCATTTCCCCTTGAACACTTTCCAGCTCCCCCCACCCCACATCTCACCCCCTCCACGTCCTCCTCCTCGTTTACACAGCTCCGTTCTCCGCTGTGTTTCCTGCACTGCCTACACTAACTGCACTTAGCATGGATGCGGTGGGGGAGGGAGTACTGATAGGGAGAATAGAGTAAGAGGACTTTTGAGGAATCTGGGTGAGTTAAAACTGGAGACGCCTCTGCACGTATGAAAGGTAAAATAGGCGACAGAAGGAAGGGGAGAGAGGAACAGATTAAACTTTGGGTTCAGGGTGGCCAGGGACAACCTCGGAGTCGGGACATGTTGGTTCTCATCTCTTCAGAGGGAGCAAGGAGGGCCCTGGAAGCTGCAGAGATGGGAGCTCAGGAGACCTAGTCCTGGCTCTCCATTCCACCCACCTGAAGTAGAAGCCGGAGGGTAAGGCTTATGGAGCCCTCCTTGCCACCTCTCCTGGCAGGTTAGTCAGCATATGGGGGTGGTTATTTTTTTTCTTACTCATTCTGTTTCCTTCTCTATTCCATACCTCTTGACCACTCATACTTGTCTAAAACATGTCTCCATTGCCTCTGCTCTCAACCCAATTCTTAAACCACAGAAAAAAGTAGGACGCTGACACCACAGAAACTGCGTGCTGCATACGTTGGGGCCGTTCCTACAGGCTGGGGATGAAATTTGCATGGAGGACTTGCGAAGTTCAGTCCCTGTGGTCCCCATGGTGTGTTATGGCTGCGAATGCCGCCTCTTTCTCAGAGCAGCTTTTAAGCGTGAGTATTTGCCTCAGAAAGCACAAAGACACACCATCAAACAACCTTCCAAACAAATAAGCCCTCAGAGACCGGCAGCTCCCCAAATCAGCACTCGGTACTCTCTGAAACTTCACTCATTTGGATTCAAAGGTATCTGGACACAGAACACTTGAGCTAGAGAAACTGCACATCTGTGGCATGTAGTTATTTATTTATTTATTTTCCAATCTCACACCTGCCTACTTTAGCTGATCTCTAGCTATCAAATTGTGATGGAGCAAAAGTAATAAAATGCCCGTAGGATAGAAAATGCTGCCTGAAGTTCTCCCATAGCTCAGCCAGACCTAGAAGATGTACAATTCAATTAAAAGAAATACAAAGTTTTTCTCTCTTCACCTTGCCATTTTCCCTTTCTCTTCTGTGTATTTCATATATCCATATATATATAAAAATAAGTACACGCACACACACGCACGCGCATACACACATACACGCACAAACCCACCCCTCCCCTTCCCAGTCCTTCCTTTAAGGTTTAATTTAACAATAACATTTGCGATCGGGGTCCTGAGCATCTCAAGGGCATTGCGCTTGAAATTGCACACACTCCGCACCATTTATCATAGCCTGACATGTGTCATGTTCCAGACTGCAGCTCCAAGAGGTTACAGCTCACGACTGCTCCTTTGTTGATCAGCTGCCGAGACAACTGAGGCACCTTTCTTTCTTTTTTTCTTTCATTTTTTTTTTATTATTAAAGCTGCACCGTCCTCTTTTCAAAGGGTTCATTCTGACACAATAGAAAAAGTAAACGAATTCTTCTCTATTCTCTGCAGCCTCCCCACCCAATCTTCATCAGCACCAATTCAGATCACATTTACCTTGGGTTTGATAGGAGAGCCTGGGCTGGTTAATATGACTGCTTAATATTGACCATAAGATGGATAAACTATTTTCAAGGTAGTTCTCTGCTTGAGGAGAAGAACAGGGTGTGTTAACTGCAAAGGGTACTGGGGACAGTGGTGAAGGAGTCCCAAAGTGCTTTCCTGTGGCAAAATCCAGGCTTGCCAAGCCAGTCAGCTTCTTCCATTGCTGAACTTCGGTCTTGCAACTTTGGACAAATGAATTTTCTCTTCTCCAGAGCTTCTGTTTCATTTACTCCACCCCTTCTCCTTCAGTCCCTAGGCGCCTTGCAGAGTTCTCGCTGAGCGCCGAGCACCTGAAACCTCTGTGTATCTTTGCAGAAATGATGCGTACAGCAATTCAGCAAACCAGGCTGTTTATAAAGCATATTGAAAAAGCCACTGAATTGCATTCATAAATCACTTGTAGATCTTACTTCTGCCAGTCTTCATCCTGCCAATCAAGATTTGTACAGGGTATGGGTACGGGTGTCATTGCAACTTAAGGTGTAAAGGATGCAAGGTACCATTGAAAGAAAGAAATAGGTTTTGAATACTGGTCTAAGATCTGAACAAAAGCAGACTTTGCTTTGCATTTTTCTGCTTCATAAAGAAGGTTAACATATCAGGTGAGCTAGTAATTCATTTTTTAATTATTTATAATGAACAGAACTTGAAGGTAAGAAATGCTGAGCTGGAGCCAATTTCTGCATTTCCTCTCCCCATTTTCATGTTCAGCTCTGTCCTGGAAGACATCAAGCCCGAATGTTCAGGTCCCAAAGTCTGTCTGTGTTTTGGAATGATACTTGATCTTTTGGATTCCTATGCCCCTCTGAGCTCTAAACCATGCGATGTTCATCACCACCTGTTAGCATCAAGCACAGCCTCTGCAGATGCAGTTGGAGTTGTCTTACTTTCTCTTGCGCTCTCAGCTCTTGTCAATGGAGATTTTCAGATGTTTCCTTGGTTTAGAGGCTCTTGATTAATCAGAAGTACCAGATGGGAAGGCTCAACCACTGCCACCATGTGTGTTACACACGTGTTGGATTCACAAATGGAGGGTTTTCTTGCTATTTTCTTGGCCAGCAAGATTTCACACTCTGTACTTCATTTTATGTTTGGTCTAGAACCTTTTTGCCTTCCAGTTCAGTATACTCCTCTTTAGCAGTATAATAAGAATAATGCTTTGCTGTCTGAAGAATGGCTAGTTTTCTCTCCATTTCTCAAGGACAGGAATGCCCAGTTTCCTGGCCGTAGCTGGGTAGTCCCACATTCACAGCATCCTCTCTCAGCTGCTCCCTGGCTCAACACAAAGCCAGCTCCCCACTGCCTGCAACGCGCGCTCCCCTTGCATCGCTGCTTGCGTTCTTGACCTTGACTCACGCTTGATCCCTGTCCTCCCCCTCTGCCAGCGCCAAGGCACCTGCCCAGCTCTGCCGGGATGATGTAGTGCGACCAGCTGGGATGGCGTAAAGCAGCGGCAAGACTCGGCCAACTTTCAGTCACATAACTCTCCATGTTCCAGGGAACGCGACCACCTGCACAGGCTCACCTTCCCCCACACTGAAGGATGAAGGTTTAGCAAAAGTAGGACAAAACACAGAGCAAAGCCCCGTGCAAAGTTAGAGACCACCATAAATACTGCTTCTCCATCAGTTCGCTACCCTAAGCATCCACCTGCCTGTGTAGGCCTGACGCTGGCACCGCTCCTCCGCCCCAAGCAGCAAGGAAGCCTTACGCTGCTTGACTGTACAGTCTTGAATGAATATCACAGCTCCCCACAACTCCCAGTGAGATTTACTGAGGGTATTTAAGCCACGTTATTTACGGAAGGGCTGTGCCCGTGGTGTGCCTGTGCCTCACACTCTTTTTAGGACAGCTGTTCCCAGGAAAGCTGCTACGGTGTTTTAATTCCTGGCTCCAGACTGCACAGCGGCCAGTCTAGCCCCCAGCAGTTTTAAATAGAAGATGAATAATTTTAAGGGTATTTTGCAGATTTTTAGGGGGGCTACACAAAGGAAAAAAAGAAGAGTGTATGCTATTATCAAAACTAAAAGTAAAAGCAACCTTTAGCTTTCCCCCTCCAACAAGAAATATTATCATCCTAATATTGCTCAGAAATAGGATCTCTTTGGGCTGGGAGTGAAAGGGATACACAGATACTCTGAGCGTAATAGAAAAGCGACAAGGAAAGCAGCACACATAACGATCAGGCAAGCGATCAGTGTCTCAGCTGAGACCATCCTCTGAATATCTCAACCACGAAGCAGTGCTGAGAGTGGATTCAGAATTGGCTGAACACCCTGGTCTCCCTGTGGAAGGAAATATGGCTAGAACAGCCTCTATTTATTGGGATGGCATTGGGGGATGCTGGAAGTTAATTGGCTCCTCGGATAAGGAGAATAAAAGTAACCTTGGGTCCCTCTGCTGATAAGAAAAGGAGATAACCACCAAACCAAGCAGCATATAAATAAGAGGAGAACCAATAAAGACTTTAAAAAAGTATTTAAATGCAATCAGGCAGAGCTGCCTGAGATACCAGAGGAAAGAATAATGACATGTGTACAGTAGACACAATGTAGATTACAATTTATAACAGGATACAGGATGGAGCCAGCACTTGATTAGGGGACCATGTTACAAATTTTTCAGCATATGTCCTCTGTTTTTCTTTGCCTTGGCATAGAAGGCTGGGCACTGCTGGTAAGTAAATCAGATGGTCAGAAAATGCCCATGTTGATGAGAATTGCAGGATCCAAGGAAATTAACTTGACTTGTATTTTAGACAATTCTGCCATATCCATTCCTTGCCCAGAGCTGTTAACTGGGAAAAAGTTGTGCCTGTTTACAGCTTTAATCAGAGATAAAAATTATCCCTAATTCATGAATATGTTTATCATGAAGTTATGTCAATGGCAGAGAATAGCTTCTCAGCATATAGTTGTGCATGTCTTATACTAAAACATATCATATTTTGTTCTCTGAATAGCACCCTCAAACACAACTCATCGTCCAGACACAGATTCTGGGCAAGGGGAAGTCCTCCAGAACAAGGAGCTTCTGCTGATGAGCTTGTCAGGCCTTAAAACTCCTTGGACGTCTGCTTGCTGTGCCTTGGCTGCATATGAACCATTTGCCTGATTGCCAAGGAAGAGGTCAGGAGGGAAATTTTCACTTGGTCTGATCACAAAGGCTGCTGGACTCCTTTGAGCTTACTTTGTCTTGAAGCTTGGTTTCCCTCCTGGATGTGTTCACAGCTGCATGCTTGCTGTTGTCCGGACCCGACACTTTGACACGGCTCTTGATCGTTAACACCAGTAAGTCACGCTCTCCGGTAGAGTGGGGGGAGGCTGTGATGTGTTATTTCTTGTGGATAGTCAAGCTGTGCCAAAAGGAAGTGGTCCTCATGAACAGAGTAATCCTTTCCACTTCTAAATGTCTTTTCCATGCCAGTCTGGTAACACCACAACCCTCCGAGTATCCTGAATTATAGAAAGCCATACCAGAACAACAACAAAATCAGGAATGCGAATGACACACTAGCAAAACAGAGAGCAAATGGCTGACAAAGGATGTTTATACTCCACACTGTGTTATTTTGGCAGCTTTGCTTGTCCAAATCTCTCTAGAAAACAGAGAGAGCACAAGCAGCTAAATGAAGGCTCGTTGCAGGCCAGGGCCTTGCCGGATCCCGACACACGTGCATGCCGGCTTGGGTACATTTGTGCATTTATGGTGGGGAAGGGGGAAGCTTGTCATTGTGTTTTCTTTACTAGACAGGCATAAACACCCCTGTTTATTTCCAGCATGCTGTCTAAATTCAAAATTAGCATAAGTTGATGATGTTAATTGATTTATATGCATGCAGGCAGCACTTTATCAAAGGTAGAGGGACATAAGGTCGTTCCCCTAAGGGCCTCCAGGGAACAAGTACCCATCTGAGATAATATTGAGATTGGCATAGTTGGGTCTGTAAGTGCTTCCAAGTATGAAGAAATTGAGTTCCTTGTCATTAGCAAAAAAATAATTTTCCTATTAATATTGTAATTCTCCTTTTAATAAAGGCTTCCCTCATTGAGGTCTAGGAAAGTGCCCTCCAGGTCCATCAAGGAGTGGCCCAGGCTGCAGCTGGCAGGCTGGCTGCCTTCCCAGAGAAGGGAAAAGTCGTGTTTAATCGGCCATCTGAGCAAGGCTCTAGGAATTTTGTTCTCTTCAGGTCAATCTACAACAGCCATTGTGGACATATCAGAACACTTCCTTAGAGGAGGTCAGCGATGACACCGAGACAGCAGGGACCAACAGGAGTTCTCTGCTTTCTGAGGAAATTTCATGGAAATAGTTGCCCAGTATGCCCTGGAGCTGTACCAAGAGCAGAGCCAGAGGAGGGCCTTGGCTTGCAAGTGCAAAAGGAGGGAAAATATGTCTCCTCTTGCACTGCCACCATCTCAGAAAGGGAGGAGAAGAGACGAGACAGTTGCTAATATGCTGTGCCCAAAAGGTCTCACTATTACTACTAGTTTTCACCATCTATTTTAAAAAAAAAAACCCTTAATCTTTGCTAAGCATGAAAATGGGTTAATCTGAACTATCAGTTAATTCTTCTTTTTTTTTTCTTTTTTCTTTTTTTTTTTCCCTGGGTAAGTTTGGGGGAAACAGAAGTGAAATCCATCTATAAAAAGCATCTGCCTTTTGTTAGCAAACCTCCTCTGGCTGGCAAATTGGAAATTTTGCCCTCCCTAATGAGATCTGCAGTATCTGATTGCTCTCCGACTAAGTAGGAGCTCGAGGAGGCCACCTTTACACTGAACAATTCTGTACATCAGAGGCCATTCCTTTCAGTTCAATGGCTTTACTGGTGCTAAGAGGGGATCTTGGAAACTTAGTCTTAAATCACACCTTTCAGGTAATAAGCCACAATGAATGAAAGAGAAAAGGAAGCAGGAGGCTTATAGATTTTGAGGAGTTTCTTTTGAAAAAGGAATCCACCCTACTGCTGATGGCCAGATGCTCATGTGTGTCTGGAGATGTGCAAATAAAGCAGGGTGTAAAGCTGTTAGCAGCGGTTCACAGCAACAGACTAGCTCCTGTCAAGGAAAAGCAGGTTAGGTAAACTTTTCAGGAGTTTGGAGGTGAATCTTTTCATTTGTGCACAGCCCTCGTTTGACCCAACTATTTCACATCATTACCAATTGCTTTGTTCATACGTATCAAACTTCCTTCTTGTGCTTTATTGGTTTCTGCTCTTGCTGACCTCTTCCAGCAGTTTACTTCCTAACATCCTGATAGCTTCATCATGACTGCTCAGCACATCTCACCTAGGGCTGAGATTAAAAGTTTAAAAAGGGAAAGAATGAACACAACAGGAGGAAAAAAAACAGAAGAGCTTTTGGCAACAGCCTGGTGACACTCTGGAGTGAGTGAAATGGGATGGGTAACCACCTGGAATAATGGCAGGGGAAAAAAAAAAAGGAGAAAAGAAAGTCAAACAGCAGGGTCTGAGTGAGAGGATTAGTGGAAATAGCAAGCTGAGCAGACCTCGGGAGGGGAGAAAGGCAGAAAGTGTGTCTATCCATCTCAGCTCTCTGTGCCAAAGAGAGACACCGAGACCTGTTAAAATAGAAAATGGGCTCTTTTAAATCACAACATCAGCCCCAAATCTCTTGTATCCAGTGGCTGCTTCTCTCCTGGACTAGAAGTCTGCCCAGCTCTCAGGTGTAAGAGCAGTCCCAGGGATATCTGCAGCAAGGACAGAAAGGGGGGAAGGTGGGAATCAAACGGGAGGAGAGCAGATAGTGTCCGCGGGACTCTTGGATGCAGCACAGCCAACACAGCATCAATAATCCCCTCCCTCCATAGGTGCTACAGAGCTGCATGCCCCTCCCTGCTCACTAGACTACGGGGGACAGAGTGGTGGTGCGAGGACATCAATCTGGCCAAGGCTCATTCAGGCTGAACCCAGGACTTTCTGCCTCTTCTATTCTGGGAACTTGCAGTGGGGTTATGTTTAGGCTGCCTAAGCTGCACATTACTGCCATTGGTGGAGGATAAATATTTTATTCACCATAAGGAGGTTGAGATTTGGGAGCCTGGCTCCATTCTGAACAAGACTGACAATGGAAACATTCAGTACTCATACCAGGAAACATCATAAGATTCATTGGGTGTCAATAAAAGAAAAAAAAAAAGGACAAAA